>PVKN010005118.1:2500-31671 GCA_004027915.1 Capromys pilorides
CAGAAGTAATGAATTAAAATACAGTGAATACAGTGCAAGATTAGCTTTCTTCCCTGAAGTTATACATACACAACACATAAATGTTTACACACACACACACACACACATTTTGTTCAAATATATGCAAATAGCATATTTATAGATCTATTTACATCGGGGCCGGGGAGATAGCTCAGTAGAATAAGTTCTTGCCTGGCAAATGCAAGGGCCTGAGTTCAAGCCCCGGTTCTGGAAAAAAAAAAAAAAAAGACTCTTCACATCTATATCATCATATTTGATCACAAAGGTTGGATAATACTAAGTATTGCTTAACAAATTGCATGTTCTTTAAAAAGTCATATTTATCTTTCCTGTTCAATGCATATGGAGTTACTCCTTTAAACAAACTAGCATTCGACAGTATGGAAGTGCTTGTAAAAATCTTTACGGACATGTTCACATAATTATCCCACTAGTTAATCAAATTCAACAAGTAAGGCCTCAATCCAAACTGTTGCATGTCTTTGTTTGTTTTGTCTTTTTTGAGTCAGGGTCTCGCTGTGCAGCTCAGGCTGGCCCTGCGCTCATTTTGTAGCCCAGGCTGGTCTTGAACTTCCAATGCTCCTCCTGCCTCAGCCTCCCGGGTGCGGGTGTTGCAGGCGTGCGCCGCCAGAGCCCATCCATGTCTTTAAACTCAATTACATGCCTCCAGCAACAGAGTCCCTATTCTTTCTCAGCCATGTGACTCGAAAAACCTGCGTCTCTTTCCGCTTAAGTCACGGATGCACACTCCGCGGCGTGGCCCACTCCCTACGTGTGCCTCAGAGCCTTCAGGCTCCACGTGTCTGTGCGTCCCAGACTGGGCGGCCTTTCGGTGGCTCCACTCTCAAGATGGTAACCCTGGCCCCGAAACCAGGGAGTGGGCCTTGCCAGCCTCATGCCACCAGACCTGCCCGATTCTGCCCCGTGCCTACCTGCTATCTTTACCTAATCTGCTTCCTCTCTATTGTCTTTGTGACTTCTCTCGCGCCTTGTGTTGATTCAGCTCAACAACATGAAGGGTGCCAGTCCTACGACAATGGTTGCCCAGAAGTCACAGCAGCTCTTCTGTCCTCACACTGGCAGAGGGAGGAGACTGTGGGAGCGGGCACCCCCGGGGGCCTGAGCTGCAGCCACAGCCAGGGTGGGCTGGAGTCTGAGCCCTGGCTGAGACCCTGGGCTGGCAGTGCCTGGGCGCACTCGCAGCGTGAAGAGGGGTATGAGGATGAGCATCTTCCGGCCCTGAGCATGGGCTGGGGGGAGAGGGGGGCGTCAGCAGAATCTTAACAAAAGGAGACGTCTGTAGGCTCTTAAACTTCACGTCATATTTGGGTAAAAACCTCAAGGCGAGTGAAGCTTAGCATTAAAGTTAAAGGCTTGGGCCACACGCTTCTGGCTTCTGCCATTTTCCAGAGTCGGTTTTTTTTTTTTTTTTTTATCAATATTCTGCTTTTATTATCTGTATCCTGTGTGTTAACATAGTTACAAAATAAACTTCTATTTCTTTGGTAGAATTCACCAGCTACTAACTTGCTGCTGTGTATTTAGCATCTACCACACTTCTGGCATGGAGTGAGCCCTCAGCATGCTGAGTAAAGTGACGATTTTATTTCTTTTTCTCCTTCCACATTCATAGCCAAGCATTTAACATGTCTCCACAGTGCTACCTGCTCAACTATAATGTACCTGATTTACGCTTTATTTATCTTTCATCTTTAAACCATTAGCAGAACACAACAGCTCATTTCTCTACGACACATTCAGTATCATTTGTTAAGAGATTTCTAGAGGATTGTGGCATTGTGGGAAGCATGCTGCCTAGCCTGAAGGATTCCATAACTTGTAGGATGGATAGGCAGGCAGGCAGCAGGCAGCAAGCAGGCAGCAGGCAGCAGGCAGGCAGGCAGCAGGCAGGCAGGCAGGCAGGCAGGCAGCAGGCAGCGGGTAGGCAGGTAGGCAGGCAGGCAGCAGGCAGCAGGCAGCAGGCAGGCAGGCAGGCAGGCAGGCAGGCAGGCAGCAGTCAGGCAGGCAGACCAATCACTGAAATAGCTGGAAAGCCACTGTTGTCTGTTCTGTCATTTTCTCCTCACCATGTGTCCCTGCTCTTTGTAGCTGTGGTCATATTACTGTTTGGCTAAATGTCTTTTAGATTTCTGCTTATTGTAGAATAAAAACCTACCATTTAGACTGGCAGTCAAGAATTAAATTTGCAATAATGAGAATTCAGGTTATAGCCCGCCCCGCTTGTGCCTTCCTCCTCTGCTCGTTGCCTTCTTACCCATTCTCCAGCATTCAGTAACATGGCATTTGTACTCTAGACCTTTCAGGAACCTCCTAAGAACAATTGCCACACTGTTTTGTGTTGCAACGGCAATCCGTGCTGTGTGCTTTTTGCAATTATTTAGGTCCATATATACTTACATTATTAATCTGTGAAAAGAGTAAGATTTGGGGAAGCATTTTTCTTTTTTGGTTTCACAAAATGAGTACAGAAACATACTGGGCTTTAAACTTGAAGCTAATTGTTACTTTCATTTGAAGATTATCCCGTTCTTTCATTATGTGGTCTTCTGGAATATTCCTCTATTCGAGCCTTACAAAATTATACACCATGCTGGTAAGATGATGTATAAACAATATAGCTATTTTCTAAATAACTCCACATCAAATTTGACTAATTCTTTAAGAAAGGATTTTATTACCTAGGGCCACAGTGAAAATTCACAGCAACCAGCCTTCATTAATGAAGAATAATTACTGTACTGTGATAATCTCCAATGCCAAGTAGTATAACAACAGAGTATTTGTCTTACACTTGCCAAACGAATTAATATTGCTTACTCTTTGATTAAAAGATCAAAGATTTTTTTTATCATGTCTCTGCACATTTTGCATGCAATCTTATGAATTCAGCCATAGACGATAACAAACCTATCATTTATGTAAATGTTCAGAAGCGAGGCGATAATGAACCTGGGATTAGCTCTGATGGAGGAACGGAGAGTGCAAACACGTGCCCTTCTCACGTGTGCGCAGGGCAGGGCAATTCTCTTTTTCCAATTAAGAGACTTTCAAAGCTACAAAAGCCATTTTCTGTTGCTTTGGGTGTTTATCTGATACATTAGCCTGTAGGACAGAAAGAGGGGAAAACTTTCAAAGAAACAGCCGGAAGGAACTGCGGCCGCCGCGGAAGGCGGTGTGACGAGGTCGGCTGACCGCATGCGTTACGGGTGAGTGAGGAGATGAGCCTGGGCTGCATGGGCAATCTGGAGCTGCGATTCGTATTCTCTCAATTTCAACTTCTTCACTTATAAATTTTCCAAGGCTTACTGTGGGGATTAAATCAAGAAAAAGAAAAAGAAAGATAAAACATCTAGCACATTATCACTAGGCTGGCACTGAGGAGCGACTGCTGACGGCATCAGGATTACCAACACCACTGGACTGTGCTTCTCTTTATTAAAACTTGTTTGTTTGTTGGATGCAGGGTCTCACTACGCAGTTCAACTCATAGCGATCCTCCTGCCTCAGCCTCCTCAGGGACGGGATCGCAGGCGTGTGCACCATACCTGGTTTCAGGCCTGGCATGATGCGGTACTGGGGATCGAACTCTAGTCGCACTTTCCAGGGGTACACTTAGTCCGCTAAGCTACCTCCTTAGCCCTGGACTTTGTTTTTCAAACTTGCCCTACTTTGTTACTGTGAACCAGGAATGAAACGGTACGGATTTATACCAGAACTTTTATGTCTGTCTGCACCTTGGCTACTAATATTTTAATAGTTCGCAATTTGACACTCTAACATATTTCTCCTATTATGTTTTCATGATTATATGGATTAAAAGTGCGCAGTCTTTTGGATTTACATGGATTAAAAATGCAGTATGGGGCTGTGCATGTCCCACATCAAGCGGCAGGCATGAGGACCATGTCCTGCCCTGTGTCACTCAGCTTGCTCCCTGAAAAATCACTTCTATGTCTTTTCAAGCAACACGGGTACACACAACGGAGCCACATACTCGGGTGCATTTTATTTGGGGTCAGTTGCCTCAGGGTCCTTTGCCCTTATAGTTTTGAATGAGCATTATTTTCCTTTTTCTTGATTGTATCATTTTGGAAGTATTCTTTTTTATTGTATAAAAACATGTAAAACAAAATTGTGTCTCAAAAGCATAGGAGAATAACAATAGTTAACGCATGGAGTACTGTTATCTTAAAGTAGTTAAAGAGTACAAGACATGGGCTTAAAAAGTCTCCAGATGACGTCAGCACAGATCTTTCTTGTCAATGGGTAAAGAAACTGGTGGTCTAACAGTCTTGTTTTTAGTTTTTGCCTTCTCTCTTCCTTCCTTTCTCATTTCCCCCACCTGAGATCACTTTTCCTTTTGGACAGTTGTTTTCCATGTCACCATATCTAGTGTGTATTTTGGATCTTATTTACTCTTTCGGTTCCTCACAGCAGGGAGACGTCATGATGTTTACACACTCAAGTCTGATTGGCTTCACTTACGAGCATGGTCTCTAGTGGCGTCCACTGGACCTGTAAAAGCCTCAAGGTTGCCCTTCTTTATGGCTCAGTAGTATTCTGCTGTGTAAAAAGGCCAGATCATTTTTCTTCGTTACTTGGTTGGTGGGCATTTAGGCAGCTTCCGAAACTAAGCTGGTACAGATTGGGCTGCCGTAATCCTGGGGGTACTCATATGCTACTGTGGCGTGATGTCTTTAATTCTGGGAAGACATCCAGGAGGGGAACAGCTGGGCCAAAGGGACTTCAATCCTAGCTTCTGAGGCGTCTCCATACCGATGGTGCATAGCTCCCCAAGTACAGGGCCATTCCTGCGCATGCGCAGGGCATGGCTATTGGCTGCAGGAAATTCAATGGTGACAAAACACATTGGTCAGCCATTTAGACGCCAGCTTTGTCAGCTGGCCCAATTATGCTCAGCAAGCGTCGCTTTCCTTTTTTAGTGCAGATCTAGCCTAAGAGTCGAAATTGCTTTTAATGTTAATGTATGTTTATTGTCCTATAAGCTGGGACTTTCCTTCATTTTTATCTTTTTTAAACACTGGCGTCTCCAGGAAATGCTCTCCCCCTCCCCCGACCTGCAGACTGTGTTATTTCAGTATGGCTGCTGTCCCTGGACACCGAAAACCAAGGGTGACAGAGAGCGTGGTGACTGCTTCATGGGAACAGAGTTTCACTCGGAGTAAAAATTGTTCTGGAATGCAATGGTTAGGATGAGTGGACAGTGAGCTGCATACTTTAAAATAATAACTTTTATTGTTTAATCACAATTTGTAAAATATAAGTCATTTACATTCTGTCTAAGGAATTAGGAATGCGCTTCATTTCTTATTTTTTCCAGCTGATTGTCCAGTCCCCTAATAAATGCTTAATATCTTTTCACCAGCTAATTTGAAATCTCTCTCTTAATGTTTAATATAAGTTTTTTTTTTTTTTCTGAATTGTTATTGTTATTATTTGGGGTTTTTTGGTATTGGGACTTGAACTCAAGACCCTGTGCTTGCTAGGCAGGTGCTTGTGTGCTGAGCTACATCCTGGCCTTCTTGAGTTTCCATAGTAACCTACACTTCACCATGGTCCCATTCTGGCACCACGCCCCCCCCCTCACGTCATGCTTTGGCATCCTGTAAGACTGGTTCCCTTGCTTAGTTCTTCACTGCAGCAGCTCCTCGTTTTCCAGGTCTTCCTAGAAATTCTTCTGCTCACCCTACAAGGTAAGTGTTGGCGTCCTTCAGTCAAGTTCCTTATTAAGGATGTTAGATTTCCAAATTACACATTATTCTTTTCAGACACTTTTAGGTTCATGCTATAACTGCCTGACAGGCACTGAGCTGCTTCCTCCTGCTGGCCCCGAGCTGCTCCGCTGTCTCTAGGCTCTGCCCTTTCTAGGCTGCTGAGTGGCTGTAATGATGAAGTATGCAGCCTCTTCACCGTGGCTCCCTTAATGGGCCTGCAGCTTCTAACTTCTCTGAGGTCTCTCCGTGGCTCTTGGCCTCGCTTCCTGCCACCAGTGAACACCATTCCACTGTGTGGATTGCACCGTCTACTCATTACCTGCTGAAGGGCATCCTGTCCACTTCCCAGGATTGGCGACCACTACTAAAGTCATTTTTATGCAGGTTTTAGGGTCAGTGTAAGTTTTTAATTCTTTTGGGTAAATACTGAGAAGTATTGGATTATATGGTAAAAGTATGTTTAGTTGCATTGTAAGCTGAGAAAACGTCTCCCAGTGTGGCTAGACAGTTTTCAGTCCTGTAGCAACGAGCGAGTCTTCGGTGGCTTCACGTCCATGCCAAGGCTTGGCACTGCCAGCGCTGAGATCCGGCACTTTAGCAGGGGCATGGCAGGTTGCTTCAACTTTGATTGCCAAGTTTATCATCAATTTGAGAATATGATGCCATTATTTCAATCTGTGCAATGCTTTCTAGTGGGGAGTTGTGTTTTTTCCATTAAGTCCTGAATATTGTTGTGAGATTTATTTCTATTTATTTGAATATCCAGTTTCAGGAGACACGCTCCCATGTACTGCCTTGTGCCTGGTGGTTGCTGATTCCTGCACGCCTCTTTTGCTCCAACTTACCTCACCACAGCTACCTCTCAGTGACCTGGCAGAGCTGTGTGGGGCGGAAGCTCCTCCCCAACCTTGCACCTGTTCCCTGGCTATATTTCTCCACCATTTCTCACTCTAAACATTGCTTTTTCATGCATCGTGAGTTCAGTTTCTTCTTTTCTACCTGTAATTTTCAAGTCCACTTTGCATTCCAGACTTCTTTCCTGTAGAGATCCATTGGTCTAACTGCGAATGGTTCAACCCCAGGGAGTCACGGTGATAGGAATGAGAAAGATAGACAAGAAGATGAAAAGCTGGGCTGGGTGATCGCCAGTCTGCCTGATGGGCAAGACTAACTCAACACATACAAAAACAGTCCTTTATTTATACTTCTACAAACGTTGCAGCCTTGCATCACATGACACAAGGCTGCCAAGTGTCCAGTAGCTGGCCTGAACCAGACAGGATGTTCTTCTCAGCACTGGGGTAGCTTCCTGCTCCAGACACTGAGGCCCAGTCCCACTTACACACACTTGATCCATTTCCTGACTTCCTGTGGCTCCCAACACTCTCCAGAACTTAAAAGCTGTGCAGCCGCTAATTTATTCATTAAACAAACATTTACTGAGCCCTCGCTGCAAGCTAGACCCCATTCCAGGTGTTGCCTCCTGAGAGAACAGAGCAGCTAATGCTTAGCAAACCTACTGCAAACAGCACTCCAGTCTTGGCATCATATTTATGTTAAAATTTGAAAGATAATGCATTTGTTTCTTTTTTCATTTTTTTTTTTTTTCAGAATCAAGGATCAAACTCACGACCCGCACTTGCCAGGCAGGCACTTGTGCCCCTGAGCTATCTCCCTGGTCATGTTTCTTAAATGATTTATAAATTATAAAATTATGTCAAAGCTACATGTTACCATTATGCTGCGATGGACATTGCCCCATCACTCACTTGATCCTAGAGACTTCTCTTTTATTTATATATTTAAATTTAAACTAGAGAACTTTGAAATGTAGTGTTGTCTTACCAAGTAGATATAGAATTAGTTTTCATGATGATTTAAACCAGTGGTCCCAGATAAAAGTGATAAATCATTTATTTGCATAACTAACCATGTAGATTTAAATTGAACATAAAGATTAAAAAAATATTTTCCCCAGCTTTCTTTGATGATTTGAACACATATTCAAAAGCTTGAACTTCTGCATCTGTTTTCCACTGCTACAACTCAATCACAGGCTGAATGCAGCGTAAAGACCAGAGGCTTGGTCGGCTCATCATGCTGGAGACCTGAGGTCAGAGGGCCGTGTCTAGTAAAGGCTTCTGTGCTTCATAACCACCTGCTCATAGGGCAGCTATTCCAACCGTGTGAGTCCCAATCTAATCCAATGAGATAATCCATTCTCAATGGGCCAAACAGAGCCTCTTTCCCTCCTTCCCTTCCCCTTCCTCTCTCTGGCTCTCTCACTGTCTCCATCTCTGTCTGTCTGTCTGTCTGTTTCTGTCTCTCTCCTCTCTTTTTGTCTTCTTCTTTCCCTCCCTTCACCCCCACCCCCCATCAGATACAGGGGCTGGGGAGATAGCTCAGTGGCACAAGCACCTGCCTGGTGAGCACAAGGTCCCAAATTTGATCCCCTGTACTGCAAAAAGAAAGAAAGAAAGAAAGAAAGAAAGAAAGAAAGAAAGAAAGAAAGAATCCAGAACTTCACCAAATAAATCAATAGGAATTTGACAATGGTTGGTATAGCTCATAATGTTGTCTTCAAATTGGTTCTTCAGATTACCAGACAAAAGCATGCAAAAGTGCTTAAAAAACGAAAGAAAAAAATGTTATAAGGAATTAAAAAGGACAAAAAAATTTTAAGCCTCAATTGCTCCCCTCTGTAGACCAGCAGAAACCAGCAGTACAATTATCCAAGTAGCTTTTGTTTTCATCATAAAATTACACTTACAATATTATCTTCAGTATTTTAATTGGATATTTATTATTATTATTGTTATTATTATTATTAGTGTGTGTGTGTGTGTGTGTGTGTGTGTGTGTGTGGTACTGGGGATCAGACTCAGGAACTTGTGCTTGCCAGGTAGGCACTTAAGCCGCTGAGCTATCTCCCCAGCGATCTTCAGTGTTTTAACATACAAAGTTCCAGTATGTGGAATTTGAAGATGCCCAACTGAAAGTTCCAATGCTACTTGTCTTAGTTACTTTTCTGATTGCTGAGACAAACTACCTGACACCCACAGTGGGAGGGGGGAAGGCTTGTTCAGCTCACGGTTTGGAGAGGTTGCCCGCTCTAAGGCAAGGTGGCAGATGGCAAGTGACACTACAGAGGAGAGCTGGTCACGGCCCCCAGAAGGGCGCGGGGACAACGGGGACCTGGACAGCTTCCTTCCACCCCTTTCTAGTCCATCCAGGCTACTGGGATCAGGGCAGTGCCAGACCAAAGAGTGGGCCCACGTATTATCACCATCCTTGGGGCTGGGTAGATAGTTTCGTGGAATAAGTGCTTGCCTGGCAAGTGGAAGGTCCTGAGTTGGATCCCTGATATCACCAAAAAAAAAAATAAATACATAAAATAAAATATTATCGCCATCCTTCATCCCAGCACTGCACCACGAGGAGTGGCCACGTACTCTAGATTCAGCCGCCTCTGAAGAAGCCCCACCTATATATAGCCACATGAGGCTTTGGGGGGGCATCGACACACCACCACACTAGCTTTTTTTAAACAAAAACCAAATGTTTGTTTATATTACTGGTTATGATATCTGATCTTTTTTTTTTTTTTAATTTTAATGTATTTGGTACTGGGTCCACAGGATCTCACTATGGTGTAGATCAGACTCATAGTGTTCTCCTGTGTTCAGCCTCACAAGTGCTGGGATTAGAAGCGCGAGCTAGCATGCCCAGTCTCAATTGCCATCTCAGTGCGCCCTGTGGGCGGGGCTCACATGGCACGCAGGGGTTCGAACCCGGCTGTTCCTCTCTGCCTAAGCAGGCGCTTTAGTTCCCTGAGCTATCAGGCAGGCCCTATTTTCAACGCATGGTGTAAGTTAGGGCCAGAAAGATAGGGAGGAAACCAAGGCTTGCTTCCCGTTACAGTGAAATTCTGGTTTGGTTATGACACACTGACAATTTGAAGAATTCCTAATTATATAATCCGTTTGTGACTGAAGGTCTTATGTGCTACATAGGATGGAAGAGAGCATGATCTACATAGAAATACGAATGCCTCTGATGGAAATGACCCCAGCGAGAGACCTAGACAAGACGATTTTGGTACTGAAAGTCTAGACTCATTTCATTAGAATTCATTTCAGCTATGGCATCGTATTTGGACATATTTGGAAACTGTCGGAGAGGCTGTGACGCTCAGGTCAGTGTGGCGTTTCAAGGCTGCCCGTGTTCCTGAGCGACCCCCTTGCCTTATCCCATAGCCAAGCTCGTGTGGCATCGAGGGCACAGGGGTCTTGCACTCCTGCCTGGGCTGGGGATGCCCAGGGTCCTTCTGCCTGCGGGCTGCGGAGCCCGCTCTTGGATTCCACGCAGGGCGGCCGTCGTTAGCCTGGCCCAGAAGCACAGCTTCGCCACAGCTTTTCCACCCGGCGGAAGCGCGCAGTGCGTGGTGCATCTCTGCTGTCCAGGTGGGGACGCCCTGGGCAGGGAATTCAGCCGCGCCGCGTCCCAATGCGCCCGGCGGGCCGGGCTTCCTTCTTGCGATACCGCAGCTGGATGCTCTACCGCCACCACCGCTCTATTTTCCTGCCTCGCTTCGCACTCCCTGCGAGACAGGCTGCCGACCCAGCCAGTCCTCCGGCCTGATACGGTCAGCTTTGCCCTCCCCTGCGTCTGACTTCAAATGAATGGTGCGCAAACTGTGTTGCAGCTGCCTGTGACAGACAACAAAGGCCCAGGTCACAGACTGCGGCCGGCCTTCCTTCCTTCGGGGTCTTTGAGCTCTCAACTGCCAGGTTTTGACGGTGCTGTAATTCTAGTGGGAGGCAAATATCTGCCTAGAGTTGAAAGACCCCCGGTAGTCATGTGTGGAATAAGGAAAATCTCTAAAACTATTATGGAAAATCAAGACCTAAGAGGTAGGCGCCCCAAAGGTGGGCACTGTTTTATTTAGAAAAAAAATTGTATGTGTTCTACTTCTCTACAGACAAAATATAAGGCGAGAGAAGATCGCGGTGGGCAGGCTTCTAATTAGGCTGTTAATGTTCACGGCCCCGAGAGCCAGGGCGCTGCCCCGCATCCACTCCGCTGTGCTCTGGGGTGCGCTCTCCGAGGACTTTCACACACCCGGCCGCGCCCCTTAGGTGGCTTCGTGGTTGCAGTGCCCCTGAACCACACCCCTTTTGATCAGATAAAACTCGAGTGTGGTGGCCCAGAGAGGAAAAACCCCATCGGCTAGTAAGACAGAACTTACGAAAATATGTGACATTAAAGTTACAAATGAAACACATTTGCTGTACATATTATTAAATTGGAGACATTTTAAACAGTACTGCTGCTTACTCGTCACCTTTCTGTACCTAAGAGTCACCTAACTAATTCCTACCATGCTTCCATTTGAATTTTTAAAACACCATAAAATTCAGGTGAATAACTATTCTCCATACATCAGTAAGAGAGATTATAGTTTACATTACAATGTGCAATCTACAAACATGGATCTAATGGCTCTCCACGGCCCCTGTGCTTTTTTTTAACTCTATTGAAATCCCCATAAAAATCCTGAAACTGTCTCTGGCACCAGGTCTTTTGATTTTATCTTTAAACAACGCTAAAATCCCTTCTTTTCTATCCTCACTATCAGTATCATATAACAAACCTTTTGGCCTCTTTCCTATTATTTTCTAAAAAGTTATCTACCTGATCTGATTGCTTTCCGTCTACTCTTTTTTTAGAGAAAAAAATTTTAATCTTTTTTTTTTTTTTTGGTACAGAGTCTTGCTGTGCATCTCAGACTCATAGTGACCCTCCTGTTTCAGCCTCCCTAGTACTGGAATCACAGATGTGCACCAGGGCACCCAGGGTCTGTGGCTGGTACCGCACACGGTATTGAGGATTGAACCTGGGTCTTTGTACTTGCCAGGTAGGCACTTAGACAGCTGACCTATCCCCCTGGCCCTCCAACTACTCTTCACAGTGCTGGTCCAGTTATCCTTTTAAACATCACACTGAAAACTTCATTCCTCTGTTTGGAGACCTTTAAGGTTCACAGCTCCCCAGAAAGGATTACACAGGTTTCGGGGTACTTAATCACTGTCACCCTCGGGGTACTTTGGTGAAAGGAAGCCGTCAGAACGCCTGCCTAACCTCAAACAGCTTTTTCTGGTAACCTCAGCATATTGTTCAAAGGTTACCTTTTTGTAAAATTTAGGACGTGCTTTAAAAGGTTTCAAAGTACTGCTGCAAAATAAATGTTCTTAACCAAGCCTGGATCCCAGGAGTCCCCTGCATGGATAGTCGAGAACCTGCCCACGTTTCCGGGAGGTAGATCCGTGGGAATTATCCATACTCAAGGGCACTGTGCTTGTTAAAGTTAAAAATACAAATCCAGCGATACACTGATTTTGGTCTATTTTAACCTATCTTTAGGACCTTTCCCCTCTGCCCCTTGTGTGCTGATGCCAGCAGACTCCCTGGCGTACTTTCTGGTTACAGAGAGCTGCTCCAGCCCCGACACCTCGGTGCTCTCCGCTCCTGCTTCCAGCTTCTTACCTGAGGCTTCAGCAGCGACCAGCTGCACTCCACGAAATGCACCTCCAAGCTTCTGTGTCCGCCACCATGATCGCCAATCTGGGTCACCCTTGCCATCTACCTGCTGCGCTCTTTCCCGCCAGGCAAGACCCAACCTAACTCCACTTTTCTCTGGCCCTTCCATGCCGTCTCCTTATTTTAGGTTAACACCTATTGCACCAAGTTCAGTCTAGGCCATGATCTGCCCCGAGGTCTCCTGCTGCTGACAGCAAGGTCTCTCATGTGCTCATTTGTGCATACGCATCGTATTGCTGTGCTCTGTGCTTAGATTGTGTGTTTTAGGATGAATTGCCCTTGTGCTCTTACTTTGGCCTATAAAACTGGGACTTGATCCTTGAAGAAGTGATAAAAATCATGGCAGACAGCTCGGGGAACCCTCCCAGGCCCTGCTGTAGCAGCCACCCAGACCCTTAACTCGGTCAGGCACAGGCCTGGGATCTGCACAGGGCGGGCTCAGCCTTGCTCCATGCCTGGGCTTAGGCCTGCCCCAGGGAGCAGTTGGAAGTGGTTTCAGACCTGCCCGTGAGCGCCAGATCCATGAGGACCGCAGTGGCAGCAGCAAGTCCCCTTGTGCAGGGCTCCAGTAGTTCACTCTGCCCACCTTCCTCTGATCACTTTTCCTAGGAAGTATGGCACTAGGGCAGTTTTCTTTACTAGAATAAGACAGATCCATTCTGTTCCTTCTCTAAATGGTGTGGTGCTAACTTCCCAGTGACAAGTTTCTTAGTCCTAATAGCATAGTAGCATGGTGATGGCCCCACGGTAGATACTCAGCACGAATGAGGGACACACGGATATCAAGGTTAGGGCTGATGGATGGACTGCGGTGGCGATCTATCTCAACTTCAGGAGACAGAGTCCTGGCTCTTGCCTGGCTCAAGCCACTGCCCGACACAGGGCCCACAGAGACCAGGCCACCTCCCCACATAGCCCTCATGGTGGAAAACAGGCCTTGAAGACTCTTGCCCATTGTTGTCTCAGGCTACGGTATGCCCTTGCCACAGAAGGAGATCCAGGAAGTCAGTGTCTAGGGGTATCGGTGGCCCAAGGACACAAGCTGGGTCACATCAACTGAAGGACAGCTGTGGGCTGATAGGAATGCTGGGTGGCTAATCCATTATCTTCTGCCAGTCATTCCCTAGAAGGACAGTATAGCCCAGGGTAGGCGCAGCTAGTGTTTGCTGAGTGGATGAATGAACCAATAAATGTATGAAATTTATGAAGAATTTCAGGAAATGGTCAGGATTTCTTCAGTGAAAATGCTCTCTAATCAAAAGAACCTAACTGATGTTACTATCGTTAGCTACAATTAAGACTTCATGCTAAGTAAAGTAAGAGTACAAAAGGACAAATATTTAGGGTTTTCTCTCAAAAAAATTGTTCATCTTGAAAAGTCAACTTCATGGAGAAAATAGAATGGTGGCTACCAGGAACCCGGGGATGTGGAGAATGGGGAGCTCTCATGTGGCAGGACAGAGCTTCAGCTGGAACCCTAAACACTAGTGACAGATAGCGGTGACACTGGCACAACAATGTGATGTCTGGAAATTAAAATTACTTAACTGTTTCCTTAAAATGGTTAAATAGTTAAAATTACGTATTTTTACCACAATAAAACAGTGACTTCTTTGTTTTTTTATTGATCCAGATTTGCAGCAGAGGATTTCACTCCATAGGGGAAATGGGCGCGCGTGCGCAGCGCGTCTGAACTTGGTTCCTCATGCCATCCTCCTCCTCCTGCTCCACCACCACTCGGCCCCTTCCCCTTTGTAAGAACCTAGCTCCCTATTTCCAATTCCATGTATTTTGCTCTTAATTTGTATTTTAGTTTTCTCACATTAAAAAAAAAAACATCATTTGATATTCAAACTTGTGTCTCTGATCTATTTCACTTAGCAATATGATCTCGGGGGCATCCACTTTCCAGTAAGTTACCTATTTATCCTTTCCAGGGCAGAGTAGTATTCCACTGTGCGTGAATATACTTTATTTATCGATTATTCTGTTGATAGACACATGGGCTCCTTCCAAGATTTAACTATTGTGAGTCCTGCTGCTATAAAAATGAGTGTACATGTGACATTGTAATATGGTGTCTTGAACCCTTCAGGGAAGACTCATACATGGAGAACAGCAGGCTTGAGTGGGATTTCTAGCTTTTAATGTTTTGAGGAATCTCCACTAAAACAATGAATTTCTCATAAGTGTGACTGGCATTTATAGCTCATAGGGGGTAAAGTTCCTCGGTACTCCTCCCTGCCTCCTCTCACCGTAACTGTTCTATTCTCTCTGTACATATGTGTACATAAGTGTGTGTGTGCACACATGTGTGTGTATGTAAAGGCATGAGGATAGATGGGCTTCAAGTTGGAATAAATAATCAAGCTAAGATTGATCTTCATCTGTTGGTTCTTTGAAAGGTTAAATATATTTAACAAACCCTTGGGAAATCTTATCTTAGAAGGAAAGAAACAACTCATATCATGTAACTAAGAATGAAAAGGGTGAAATTCAATGGGTCCTGTGGAAATCCAGAAGCTCATCTACGTCGACTTTGAGAAACTTTAATAAGATGGAAAACACAGAGGATATGGACATATTCTTAGATGTGCACATGAATCCCCAAAGTTGAATCAAGAAGATGCAAAAATTCTAAAAAACCCATTATCAGTCAATGAAATAAAAAATGTAAAACCTAGGTCCTGGTGTATTTACAGCTGAATCCTGCAAGAATTTTGGAGAGGATTTAACATCATTACTTCTCAAGCTCTTTAATGATATTGAAAGGAAAGCAATACTCTCAAATCATTGCTGGAAGCAAGTATTACCATGATACAAAAACCAGAGAAGGACCTCACCAGAGAAGAGGAATAAAGGCCAATTTTCCTAGTGAGCATAGATGCAAAAAATCTTCAGTTCTGCAAACAGAATTCAGCAAATCATCAAGAAGATTATATAATCATGATCAAGTAGGATTCATCCCAAGGATGCAGGGATGCAGGGATGGTTCAACATACGCAAATAATGAACAATAATATACTGTTATATTAATGTATTATTATTTATGGTAATAAACCATATGAACAGAACAAAAGTCACATATTCATCTCAATACATGCAAAAGAAGCATTTGACAAAGTCCATCACCCTTTCATGGAAAGACACTACAGACAATTGGAATAGATGATCTTTACCTCAATTTGATAAACGTCATGTATGACAAACCAACAGCCAGCATCGTGCTAAGTGGCCAAAAATTGCAAGCTTTCACTGCTGGCTGGACAAATAGCTCAGCATATTAAAGCACCTGCAAGCAGGTGCAGGGGCCAGGGATTCAATCCCCAGGCCTGCTGTGCTGGTCCAGCCCCTGGGGTGCTCTGAGACTGTGTTTGAGACTGGGCATGGTGGTGCACCTGTAATCCCAGCTCTTGGAAGGCTGTAAACAGGTGATCACTATGAGTCCAATCTAGTAGTGAGACCCTGAACAATCCTATAGACCCTTCCCTAAAATACAAAACAAATAAACAAATAAAAAACAAAAAAGAAATCAGCCATGCTGGTGGGACCGTGAAGGGGAAGGAATATTTTTCTACTGTTGGTGAGAATGTGGAGTGGTGCAAACCCTGTGAAAATCAGTGTGCAAATTGCTCCAAAAACTAGAACTAGAGGTCCATGGGACTCAGCTATTCCCCTTCTTGACATATTCTGAAAATAATTGAAAACATCGTTTATCACTGTGAGATATGAGCACCCATATTTATAGCAGCACAGTTGGTAAGAGCTAAATTTTGGAAGCAACCTAAATGTCTGTCTACCAATGAATGGATAGAAAGATGTATTCTCTTTTTATACAGTGGAGTACTACTCAGCCATAAAGAAGGATAAACTGGGCATTTTATACCTAACTGAGAGGACCTTGAGACCTTGCTCTGAAGTGAAATAAATTGGATGCACGTGAGTGTCACATTCTCTCTCTGATGTGAGAGACTGAAAGTGTAAATAAGGACCAAATTGTATAATAGATTTTGTGAAATAGGAAGAAATTGTTCAAAAAGAAAAGGGAACTAGGGAGGGGGAAATGAAAGAAGGGAAAAGAAAAAAATGAGAGAAAAGGATAATATAGAAACAAGGCTTTGTGAATAATGTGGGGAAGACAGGTCAAAGGGAGAGGAAGGGACTACGGAAGAGAAGAGCCAAGACACATCGTGGACAGTGACGGATTCCCTATGATAAATGCAGTTGCTGTGTGCATCTAGGTTGCACCAATAAGCTTAATAAGAAACCACTGGCCTCTGCTTCTGTGCGGCCTGCCAGCCCGTCCTTGGAGCCTTGCTTCTGCAGCTACCCTCTGCCTCCCGCGCAGGTACCTTAGGTAGTGAGACCCTTGGCAGTTCCCGTAATGCCAGTATTATCTGTTGACACTTGACCATCAGGAGAAAGCTAATGGCTCTAATTTCCAAAGGAACATGAGAGGAAAAGCGCAAAGTCCACCCATTCCAGCTCTCTTTTTTCCAAACTCTATATTTAACGTTCTACGGAAGTCTCAAATGATCGCCTGTGGAGACCCTTGCTGGCTTCATCTTGGTTAATTCTCGCCTCCTCAGTGTGTGCTACGCTATCCCTCCACATGGCTTTTCTGAAGTGTCACCTCTTCAGTAGCTGCCTCTCCTTCCTGTTTCACAAAGGCTCTCTCAAGCATGAATGCTCTTAACTTCCTGCCCTTCCCCCATTTTGACAAACATAAGCACCGGGCATGGGCACCTTGCCTCTGTTTCCTGTCCGAGGTAGGGCTTCTACCTTCCACTTCCTAGCCAAGACCAATCCAGACACCGGGCCACGAAGCTCCTCCCCTCTGGCCTCCTGCAGGCCCCAGAGCCAAGCCCAATAGCTCTCAAGCTAGCTCTAGACCACCTCCTTGTTCTTCTCCCAACACTGCGCTGCTTGCTTTGTTTTATTTCTCTATTTCTTGCTCCTTTACCCCACAGGATCCTGACCTCCTATTTCTACTGGGACCATGTCGTGCCCAACCTAGCAGACTGTTGTCATTATTTATCTACTCAGGCTCCTGTAGTTTTACTAACATTGGCTTTTAAAATCTTTCTTTCCTAGTCTGCTCTGAGCCCATTTCTTCTAACTCAGTGATTCCTCTTTGTGTTTCCTTTGCCCACAGTAGCCATTGTTTTAATCCCATGATGTGTCTGTCCACTTGGGCACCATCCGGCCTGGATTACTCCAAAATTTCCCCTAAGCCCCCAGATTTCTCTCACCTTCTGGTCTGAGTTGCACACTGAGCACAACCACATGGGGGGCACAGCACAATTTTCCACACCTCTCCTTCCCGCACTGACTGCTTCTCTTCTGCTTTCCACGTCTTGGTAACTGTCAACGCCGTTTATTGCTGCTCATGCCAGCAGTGTGGGACCGAGTTTCCCCTCTTCCAAACACTCAACTCAAGGGCACCAAGTCCTGCACATTTATCAGCATCTCTTTGAGCTTATTTCCTCTGTTTATTTCTCCTAACAACCCCTTAGTTATTAACTCAGGACAGCGCCATGTTCAGAATCCTATAAACTATACTTTGTTTACAAAAATGTTTCAATGATGAGTCTCAAACCTTTTATAAGAAGATAGACATTTATAAGAGAACCTTAATACTATTAATAATAAGAATATAGCAACGAAATATCGCTCTGTGATGCTAGCACGGCTAGAAAAGAAAGAAAGAAAGAAAAGAGAAAGAACTGGAAAGGACATGGAGAATTTGAACCTTTGTGTGCTGCTAGTGGAAATTAAAATGCTGCTTCCGCTGAGGAATGCAGGGTGGTGGTGTCTTCATTGTTTTTCTCATCACTGGGACAAAAGGCCAGACACCTAAAGTTAAAAGGGGGAAGGTTATAGAGATTTCGGTTCATAATCGATTGGCTCCAAGGCAGGGGTCACAAGGCTTAGGGGTCAGTTCATGGCTGCAGAAGACAGCAAGACCAACGAGAGGGACAAGACAAGTCAACTCTCCTTCTGTCCTTTGTATTGTGTCCAGCCTACCAGGATTAGGGCAGTCACTCACCCTTAACCTCAGCACCCCAGCATTGTACTACGAATGAGTCTCACACTTTCTATGCAGCCACCTCCACCCCTGTGACTGCAGGAGGCTTAGGGGGTATATCTAGACACAAACCATAACAAATGGTTTAAAAAAAAAAAAAAAACTAGGTAAAATTATCATGCAGTCCATCAATTCCACTGTAGCTCTACATCCAAAAGAACTGAAAGCAGGGAGTAGAAAGGAGAGTTGTGTGCTAACGGCCACAGTAGCATCATTTACTATAAGAAAGTGAGAAGACTTGCAGGCATGCGTGCGTGTGTGTGCATGCATGTGTGTGTGTTTAAGCTGTAAAAAAGAATGAAATTCAACACAGACTGAAACACCAGTGAGCCTTGATGACGTCACGCTAAGTGAACCGCGCCACTTACAAAAGGACCAACGCCGTGTGACTGCTCTGACCGAGGTACCTGAAATCGCAAAGCAGAACGTGGCGCAGGAGATCAGGCAGGACTGAGCAGGCCTCTGGGCTGTGCTGCCTGGAGCTGCAGTCCGAGATGATGGCGAGGCTCTGCATAGCCCAGCGGCGACACTTGCACAGCAGTGTGATTGTATTTAGTATTCCTTGGTAAACTCAGAGCAGTAAAATTGATGTTTTATATAATTTATGATACTGAGCTAGAATGTATTTAGGAGATTCTAGAGATTTTGCTTGCTCTAGATGATAGGAGGAGACCTGAACTAAGGGAAGAGGGGCTTTTCTTGCTCCAAGCCATAGATTTGTTCTACAAGGCAAAGACAGCTAACAGCACTCTGGAACCCTTGGGTGAGCAGCCAGAGCCCTTCTGCAGATGATAACGTGGCTCCACCGCAGGGTCTGCACCCCGTGAACGCGAGGGTGTCTCCAGCGCAGGGTTTGCGCCCTGAGGACGCGAGAGTGCTGCAGCGTGTGCGCCCTGAGGACGGCCGCGGATTCCCTTCTCTCTCTTCTTGGTTTGGGTGTGCTGTGCACACACACACTCACCCCACCCCCCACCCCCTTGCCGCCTCCCCAGCTCCAGGCCAGGCGGGCTCTCCATCTGGAGCAGAACCTTTCTAACTTCTGTTCAAAGAACCAGCAATATCGCGCAGCTCACAGCAAAAGAGCGAGGCTTAGGCCAAAACGATTCAACAAATGCGTGCGTTTGTGGGGTAAGCATGAAGTAATCCAAGAACTGAATAAAAACAAAAGCAAAAATTGAATAAACACAAACCTTGGCGTGCTGGAACGAGGCAACATGGTGTGACCGTCAAGCGCCAAAGTAAGCACAGCCAGCGTGAAGCTGCCTGGTTGCCAGCGTGGTTTCCATTGTGTTGATGCGCACAGAGAGCCGGGAGGAGGCACCCGAGCCACTAGAGGTCAGGAAGGTAGGGAGTCAGGCTGGTGCGCCAGCCTTGGGCAAGCAAGGGCCAGGGCCAGGGCAGGGCCAGGGCCAGGGCCAGGGCCTGGTTTCCTCAGCGTCTTCTTAGTTCTAGAGAAGTAAGCGAGAGCTGGCAGCAATGTTCTCTCTGTGTGTCTCGCTGTCTGTCTCTTCGTCTCCCTCTCTGTCTCTCTCTCTCTCTGTGTCTCTGTCTCTCTGTCTTTCTTTGTCTGCCTGCCTGCCTGTCTCTCTCTGTCTGTCTGTCTCTGTCTCTTCTCTCTCTGCCTGTCTCTCTCTATCTCTCCCTCCCTCCCTCCCTCCCTCTTGTGAACTGAAGCCTTACTTTTTAAGCCCCAGTCATCAGAAATCAAATTCACAATGAAATTTGCCTCTGAAAGAGATGACCTGGTCCTTTAATATACATGTATCTTCATGCTTAATTGTCCCCAAGTTAAAATGAGAGCACTTTCCTTTTAAACCGACCTGCTCAGGGAGGAAATTGAGCACGTTTCAAAATTTCCTCCTCCTTTTACATCTGCTCCCAGGCATGAATACCCCAAGCCCACATGTTGTGACAGGAGAAGCAGGAGGCCAGCCACAGTGCTTCACACGGGACTCCTGGGCTCCTGGAACGAACGCGGGAAGATACAGAGGGATCCCCTTCTCTCTCCTCTTGCTGCTGCAGAGAAGGCAACGGAGAGGGGGCGGTCCTGCCCCGCAGGGCTTACGACTGACCGACTGTCTATAACGGAGCCTGTGTGTGCGTGTCACGCCCCGTGAAAGATAGAGGAGTTATTAATGCTTACATCTGGTGACAGGCCGTTCTCACTGTACCATCGATGCTTCTTTATTATAGTTATTTTTTTTTAAATGAGCACAACATATTTATTGAGAGAAAGAAAGCTTCTGTCACAGAGAGGGACAGGAGGGGGGCCCAAGTGGGTGATCCCCCTACCATCTATGTTTTAAACCCTTCTTTTGGAGCTGGGGATGTATAGTTGAGTGGTACAAGCACCTGCCTGGCAAGTGCAAGATTGTGAGTTTGATTCCTGATAAAAAATAAAATAAAATAAATGAAGCCTTCTTCTGTTCCTTCCAGTTACCGAGGTCGAAGGCCAAGCCTCCTCACGGCGCGTCTCTGTGTCTGGGCTTCTCCCACCGCTCGGCAGCACAGTCCCTGTGCCCCACACAGCGCCCTTTCCTGATCCACGCTAGAGCTAGCGCAGCCACTCCCAGTTCTACGAACCTGGAGAATCTCCTCCCTAGGGCTGTGACAGCATCTGCTCTTGCTGCTGGGCCAACGCTACTTCTATTAGAGTACAACTGCTCCTCACAATGGCAATGGATAAAATGTGTTGGGTACCTACTATACGATTGGGACTCTCAAAGTTCTGTGAGTTGTTTAGTATTTTAGTATGTTTAGTATTTTCGCCTGAGCAGAGGAGGATGCTCTGGAGAACCTAGCCTCAGGAATTAGGTTCTGGCCTCATTCATTTATTCTGTACAATAGAAATAATAGAAGCAGCTGTCTAAAAGAGTCGGGGAAATTAAACAAGTACTAAAGGACTAGAGCATCTAACAATACCAGCTACACATTATCTTTACTGACTAAAGTGTGAAGCATAGTTTCCTTCAGTGAAGTCTCCTTGTGCTCCAACGTTGGCCTTAGCGGGGCCCTTTTCCTAGTTTACCATTTTTACAGTGCCAGGTCCCTCTCTGGAGCTGAAATCCCCTCCTGAAGCCCATGCAAGCACGTGGATCTGGAGTCCTGTGCTCCGTCCTGTGTCGGGACCCCGAGTGCCTCTGACTCCCCAGGGCAGGCACTGCCTCCCGTGCTGTGGCCTAGCAGGTAGGACTTTCCCTGGCCTCTCTGAGAAGGCTCCAGTCCAGCACGACCTTGGAATAGCGCCAGCCTGAAGTGCTGATGGCGACCTTGTCCCTCTCAATCCCTGCTTTTTACCTTTCCTGCTAACTCCCTTCGAAGCGCTTACAAACCTTGAGGTCAGAGTGTTCCTTCAGAGAGAGCACGCAGTGTGGCTGCTATAGAAAACTCAGAGACAGCAATGAGCAGTCCTGCCCTGACCAGGCCATGGACTCTGTAAACTAGAAGGTGTGCAGTCCAGCCCACCCACCGGCCCCGACCCACTGGCCCAGCCCGGCCTGGCCTGCTTCTCAGAACCTTCCTGCGGTTTGCTTCCTTGGAGCCTCTCATCCCGGCTGACTGGAAGCAGCTAACTGCCTATGCAATAAAATCATCTCTCTTGGCTCCACTGTGGAGTCGGGTAACCAGGCAGAGGCTCCGAGGTCTGGCCCCCACCCAGCCCGAGGGTGACACTACACTGCAAAGGCTAATCCACCCCGAGTGACAACCAGCAGCCCAGAGGGAAGTGTGAATTCTTTCTCTCTCCCAGGTGCCATTGTCCAGTGGAGTTGAGCAGACAACTGCAGGTGGCTGTCTCGTCATCCATGGCGCGTAGTGACCCTGTCTGTATGACCTCTGTGTGTCTCTTTATCTTCACTCTCACTGCTCTAACGCTGTGCCTCCCAGGCAAAAGCTTACGCACTTAATCTATGCTGTTTCCTAAGGGGCTAGGGCGAAGATAAACATGGAATATAAGCAGAGCTGGTAGGCATATGCAGATCAGATTCAATTCTTTTTAATTTTTTAAAGAGCACAAAATAGAATTAAAACAGAGCAAGTATAGATGATACAGAATTTTACTAAATAAAATAGTGTGAATCTCAGCATTTGTTGTGCTGCATAGTGTTGTCTTTAGGTTAGTTATGTAAGTTCTCAGACATGTGCACACACAACTGGAAGAAAGGAAAAAGAAAGTGAAAAGAGATGAAAAAGAGAAAGAATTGAAAAGAAAAGACAAAACAAATTAAGGATAAACTGCTCCTCTGCACAGACAGGCCGAAATCCACATGCAGTTGCCCAAGCCCTCCTGCTCACATACGTAGATGCGTCCCTCCCCCACTGCCTCTCCTGGCCTTCTTCTCAACTCAGCAATTCCTGCCTTTTGAACAGGTCCATCCCTTTCCTTGGTATCTACTGCACCCTTCAGATTTTATTTACTCTTGCTGGTTCTCACACTAAGGAGACAACACAATGTTTGCACATGCAGGTTTGGTCTATTTCACTTAAGAGTGTGGTCTTTAGTTGTGACCATTTACCTATAAAAACCTCACATTTATCCTTTTTATAGCTGAGTAATACTGTACTGTGTATAAATACCACATCTTCTTTATTCAGTCCTCATTTGATGGGGAGTTGGGTTGCTTCCAAGATTTAGCTATGACAAATTGTGCTGCTATAAACATAGGTGCACATATATTGTGGTATGATGTTATCAGTTCTTCTAGAAAAATCCCCAGGAGGGGAACAGCTGTCTTCAATGTCCAATCCTGTCCTTTTGAGGAATCTCCACACTGATTTGCAACATGGTTGTACCAGCCTGCATTCCCACCAACTCAACTTTTTAATAGAGTTACTCAGAAGTATCTTGAGAGTCTCAACAACAAAAAGAATGATTTGATTTAGCTGGTCTTTGACTAGACCAAGAATGGTGAATGGTTCCAACTTATCCAGTGCTGTCGTTATCCTGGGACACTTACATGGATCACAGTTCTCATTTTGTGCATGAGAAAACCACAGTGCAACAGAGCTAAACAGCTCCCTTGAAGTCCCAGGGTGCCAGTGGAGGGCGACGACTGAGGCCCTGCTCTGAAGCCCACGCCACTGGACTACCTTACGAAATGTGCAGTGAGGGGAGAGATCAAGGAGGCTGGCCTCTGGGCTAAGCAGCTTGAACGTGTAAGTCAAAAACTGAGAGACTTCAGGGCTGAGAGAGAAAGCGTGTTGGTGCGCCTTGTGATGGCCTCTCCCACACCAGCCTCCTTCCCCACAACTTCCTGCCCCCCACAGTACCCTAACAGGACTGCGGTCAGGCAGGGTTAGCACTGAACTTGGCATTTTCCTCCTGTGACTCTGTTTTGCCAACAAAACTAAACAAAAACATTTTCCAGATAAGTCATTTCATTCCACAGTTTTAGAGATAAAGAGCTTAAAAATACAGGAATCAGAACCAGTTTTAGAACAAATGATGCTATCAGATTCTTTCCTGCTTTGTGGAGGAGGAGAGCTACAGGGTCTGAGTCCCTGGGCTCCGTGGGAGGGAGCAGAGCGGTGCGGAGGAGAGCGGGGCCTTGGTCAGTTGTGCAGTTCACTGGCCTTTCCACGCTATCCATCCTCATCAGAAAACAAACAGGAGAATGGCAGGGCAGTCTCGCGGTGCGGTGCCCAACAGACCCTGGTGAAACTGTGGCTGGACCTCTGCTTAGGCAGAGATCTACCTGAGGATATAATGCTTCCTGGAAAATGGGCAGAATTCGGTATGCAATGTTGACTATGTGAAACAAGAGAACTGTAGCCTTCATTATGAAACTGAATAAATATTGCAGTTCAAATTTTGTTCCAAATATTGTTGCAAGAACATCTGCTGTGGAAGAACATCATTTCTTAGCCTAATTCTGGAATAAATTTCAGTTAGTTCAAAGTAGATTTGTTACATGTTATCACTATAGAAAGGACTATTGAGTTGGCTTTATAAGGCATTGGTTGTAGCTATGTGAGATACTAGTGGGGCCAGTGTGTGATCTACCAGTGGAACAGGTATGCGAGACACGGGTGGAGCAGGTTGTGAGACACGGGTGGAGGGGGTGTGTGAGACACGGGTGCAGTGGGTGTGTAAGACTCTATATGTACTAAAAATTTTTTATTTCCCTGTAAATTTTCATGACCTTTGAGTGTGTCTGATGTTCCCAGTCATAGCACCTTTTATTTTATTTTTAAGTTTCTTTTTCTTTTTTTTTTTCCTATTATGGCGGGCTCAGCCTGCCATGGTGGTAGGGCTGGCACAGCATGTGGTGCCGGGGATCGGACGCCAGTCCCTGCTGTGGCCTAAGCTTGCCTACACAGGGGCTGTAGACCTGACCGCTGAGCCATCTCACCAACCCCATTGCACCATTTGAAATGAAGTCAACAACTTAGTGTTGTTAAGACTGGGTAAACTGAAGTTAAGCGACACCATGGAAATCCCCTCCTTAATAAAGGTCTTTAGTTGTATCCTATTTTTCAAATACTTCAACATATATTTAGCTGATTTTCATTAAATTTAGCTAACCAAACTGAGAAAGAACCCATGACCACGGTCTACAAATGTCTTCCAGAAAAGGAGAACCTATTTCAAGAGCTAAAAGTTCCCCACAGTCTCATTATCTCATTAAAATGAATTAGAGTCACAAAGTAGTGATACGAGATTAACATCTAATTTAACATAACTAGTGTTAAATTGCATTTATTGTGTGGATTCCGTAAGTCCAAAGAATATCATTTTTATCCCAAATTTAACAATATGAAATGCGAGATTTTCTATTTCTGCTGTAAGAAAACATCACAAATTTAATGACTAAAAACAATGCTTTTCTAAGAAAAGAAAATCCTCAGTTCTGCAGGCTGCAAGTCCAGCTCGGATCCCGCAGGCTACAGTCACAGCGTCAGGCAGACTCGCGGCCTTTCCCACTGGCTCCAGGGGAGAAGCCGAGCTCAGCTGAGTGGGGCGCCCCGCTGCAGAACGCAGTTCTCTTCTGATGAGGCTGAGGTTCCGGCCCCGCCCCTCACGCGAGCTCTAAACTGAGCGCTCTGTGTTCTGTTCCTGGCTTTTAGAAACCTGTACTCCTTGGCTTGTAGACCCCTCCTGCCCCTGCACAGCTAGGTGGTGGCTGAGCCTTTGTTACCACCCTCACTGATCACAACAGTTTCCTGTGCTTAAAGACGCGTGCAGTTACACCAGGCACACTCAAGTGGTCCAGCACAGTCTGGAAGGAGTGGTGGCCCAGGATTGAGGTCCACGACCCAAGTCACGCTGGCGGATTCCCTGTACCAAAACAACACATTCACACCTTCTGGAGATTAGGACACAGGCACCTGGGGCCACCCTGCTGCCCACAACTCAGGAGGAGGAGCGTGGAGGGAGAGCAAGGAGAACGGTGCTCTACACAGGGGATTTTCAGCAGTCTCTCCCAGCCTGGCCCCTGGGGCTGCTTCTGCTCTGGGAACGGAATGCCAGCCAGCCCCGCAGCGCTTAAGCAAAGTCAGCTGAGGAAATAATCATGAAACCCGGCCAAATGGCAGCGTTGCCTGTGGTCAGAGGCATTGGGGGCAGGCAGTGTCTAGATTCTCAGGTTCCTGGCCTAATGTTTGGATATCTGGGTGTTATAAACTTCCGCAATGTGTAAACACAGCTACAGAAAGCACTTCCAATTGCATGGCTTTGCTTGAAAATAGACCTCAAACCTTGCGTACCCTACCAGCAGCCTGGGGCAGTTGCAAGCCTGCTTCCTGAGGAGATCTCTGAAGAAAATCCTCTTTGACCCACCTCCAGCCCGCACTTCTCTGGTGATGCTCCACCTAAGACTGCACTGCCGGCCACCAGCGCTGCAGCTCTGGGACAGCCTTCTAGCTCACATCTCTGCTTTCACGGTTGCAACTTACTGACCTTGACCCCCAAAGCGCCTCTTCCAGTGCCTCGTGGGAGGGCGCTCCTGGGCACACGGCTCCGTGGGTGAGCTTGTCCAGGACTCCGAGCTGACCCCGAGCCCTGCACGAGACACTCAGACCACTGCAGCCGCCTGCTACGTGCTCCATGGAGACGAGCTTGGAACATCACAGTGTTATCACAGCAGCATGCACATGTTCCTTCCCATGTGCCAGACGGTGCTCCCAGGGCTCTACCCATGATGGCTTGCTTAATATGTGTAAATGCTACACTGAATCAGTTTTGTATTTGAAAGAAAGGAGGTTAATGACCATCTCTGAGATGTACATCTAGTAAGTGACTGCTGTGATGTGACCTAATATTCTGTACTTTTAATCTCTAAGCCACACTCCAGAACTTTCTCCACATTCCAGGAACCTATTAAGAGCCTAGAATGATCTATTTCCTAAAACACGCATATTATTTTACCTCTACCTTTCAAAACTTTCAGTCTAAAATTTTACTATAACATTCAAGACTTTCAATACATGTGTAACCCTAAAGCCGACCCTAACTAGCTGAGTCTCACTTTTCATCCTGCTTGCTTCTAGACAGTAAAGATGCATGCCAGGCTGTAAGCCCTGAGCTAGGAGGAGAGAACACAGGCTCTACAGACCAGCAGAAAAGTCAACTCAGGTGCACCTCAGCATTGGGTTCCCACTGTCACCCCTCTACCTGGGCAGCGGTAGACCCGGACTCCTGCCTCAGCCTGTGTCTATCTCTCGTGGTCTTTCCATACCAGTCACCTTCAGTTTTTTCTCCTGCCAAGAATTAATATGAAACCAAGCTAGGCCAACCTCTCTGAAGCAAGGATGTCTAAATATATCCTAGGTAAGAATCCCGCTGGGTATCCTGTGGGAGTCAGGGTTTACTAGAGAAACAGACATAGCGCAAGGTATGCAATGTCTAAGAAATTGCAGGTTTGCCTTCACTGCCAGCCGCAGAGTGGGCTGAGGAAGCGGACAGAGGGTGTCTGCAGGCTGGAGATGGCCAGAGGGTGCAGCCCAAGGGCTGGAGCTCACTGCGGTGGCCATGCGAGTCTGTGTAAGGAGGCCATGGGTCTGCGACGGAGGCCCAAGGCTCTACGAGGAAGGCTGGAGGGTCTGCACGAGGAGGCAGGGGGATCCAAGTGGCAGCCATACAGTCTGTGTATGCGGCCTAGAGAGGCCGCCCCAAGGGAAGGTGACAACGTGAGCCCTCGGAAGAACAGCAGCCAGGCCGTCCTCGCTGGGTCCCTCTGTGCATCCAGGGAAGAGCTACAGGTTCCTTGTTGGGCGAAGCTGAAATGGCAATTTAAAGACAAACTCATGGAGGTTGGGTAGACTATTGCTGTCTATAAATACAGTCTGACACACAGAGGAGCCTTCATGGCTACTAAGAGTAAAGGGACCGATGAGGATGTGTAGGGCCTTTTCTTCTTTTTTATTGCCTTTATTTAAAAACTTGCATCTTCTCTACAGCCTGGTGACACTTTCAGAATTGCTTCAGTGGCCAAGAACTGACCTGGAACAAGGCTGGACTTTTAATCTAGAATTTCTCTAGGGACCCAGGTCCCTACAGGAAGCGCGGTGCCAAGGCAGGCAGTGGAGGACTGCGGAGCTCTGTGGAGTCCCTGAGCGCTGAACATTGCAAAGTTGGTCCAAGCACTCTGCCCAAGCGTAAAGTGGCACCCAGTGAAATCGGGCCTTCCCAATCTCAGCTAGCGATACCTGCTCCACAAGTCCTGCCTTCTGGCGCAGTTTGGCAAAATCCTCTCTGTGCCATTTGTAACTGGGAGGCAAACATTCTGCTTGGATTGATTTTCAAGACTCGTATCAAGTCTGCTAATAAGATACCCTATCTTCTGAGGGATGGACATGAGGGATGAGTCAGTCTGCTATACCAATCAACATATCAGCCCTGGGAGAAAGGAATGAAATACAAAATACCTGTCTCAGTTACTCCTCTCTCGTTGCTGGGACAAAATACCCGACACCCAAAATGAAGGAAGGAAAGGCTCATTTAGCTCACAGTTACTGGAGGTTTCAGTCCAGGCTCAGCTGGCTCCAAGGCACATGGCAGAGGGCAGCTGTTCCTGGCGGCAGAAGATAGCACAAGAGCAAGAGCAAAAGGGAGGAGCAGCAGCAACAATGGCCACAGAGAGCGAGTCTGTCTCCCTTAAATTGCACTCAGGCTCTCCGCCCCAGGCTGGGTGCAGCCCTCACACCCACAATCCCAGCAGCTCTCACACCCGTAATCTCAGTGGATCATGAGTTAATCACAAACTCTAGAAGCCCACCCCGTGACTGCATGAGGCTTTGGGGGGACAGCTAGCCACAAACCATAACAACATTTTAACCCCAGAAGAAAGAACTATAAAAATAAAGAAGTAATGGGCAAAATTTCAGTGTCTGAAATTTTACATTATAATGACAGGTTAGCTAAATAGCCAGAAAATATGTTTCATAAAGTGATATTAACCCAAAAGAAATGAAATAAGTGAACTTTTAAGTAACCTTTAGCCACAGTTAATGATTATAAATATTCAATCAGGTACATTTTAGTCTTCAAATATAGAAATTTATGTTCTGGTGAGAAGTCTACACTTGATTATTCTACAATTTCCAATGCCCTTCAATTTCTTTAGGCTGTGCTAAGCTTTGGCTGACTAGCCAACATCACCTCCTAGCAGAGGTCCAGTACTACAGTCTGACCCCTTCTGGCAAATTAAATACAATTATGCAAACTGCGAGGATTTGGGGCTAATCTAATTAATGCGGTACATATAAAG
>PVKN010005119.1:0-31669 GCA_004027915.1 Capromys pilorides
GTTAGCTGGCATGAGAGGAACAGTTTATTGATGGCAACTAGCATGTACTGGGCTGCTCAGCAGATCTGAATAGCAGTGATGCCTGGGGAGGCAGGGACTTTATAGAGCAGGGAATGGGGAAAGGTGAGTCATGAAGTGTTCTTAGCTGGGCCAGAATGTTCTGGGCAAGCAGAAATGGGGGAAGGGGAGTCATCAAGTGTTCTTTTCTGGGTCAGTGTATTCTAGGTGGGCAGGAATGAGGAAGGGGAGTAATCAAATGTCCCTGGCTGGGCCAGGGTGTTTTGGACACAGAGCATAGAGTCTGTACAGCAAGCTGAAACTAAGCCATGTGTAATCAGCTGGGTACAGACAGTCGAGGTTAAATCTTCACAGCACAGTTGTGATTGGTGTGTCTGGGAGCATTGGAAATGTTGTGGGGTAATGAGGCCCATGGCTGGGTGCCGTTACAGCAATGATTTGAGGTTCATATGAGAATATGAAAGGGAAAGGATGATTGAGAGTGACAGGGGCCTGTGTATAGCAGGTCTTTTCACCATGCACCTGTGATGCCTGCAGGTACCTGTATTGGGTAAATGGAGGTGAGAAAGGCAGAAGGACAATTGAAACTGCAGGGATGGATGGCTCTGACAGGAAGGTGCTTGAGGTGGTAACCACCCAACAGCCTTTAGGACTGACACTGGACCATGTGACTAGCAGGCTCTACTGGATCAGTGGATATAAGCAGGTACCATAATGGGCCCAGGGAAAAAGATAAACCCTTGGGTAGGAGCTTGGTATGACTCTCTAAGGAAGTATAGCATTCTCTTAAGTCTTGTCTCATGCTCGGGAATATATTCTGTCCATGAAAAGAGATAACTGCATAGATCTATGGGGAGAGCACACGACAACCACCTATACTGGGGAGACTCAATCTGATTATCTTAATCAGTCTACAGTCTAACAGTGTCGAGGCTTTCTATGAATATAGATCATAGTCTATGTTGTACTGAAGATACAAAACCTCTTAAGGTCACTGATTACTCCTTGAAGGCATGTGTTTACTTAGGTCTTTACACTAAAATCCGTTTGTCTTTGTATCACAGTCCATGGCACCCTATTTTTGGAAATGTAAAAAAAAAAAAAAAAAAAAAAAAAAGACCAGCGTAACATAATTGCTGAAGATACAGGCTGTGAGGCATGTTATCAGGCCTGTTATTGCCTAGTTGTGGTTTTGGCTGATCATGGTCCTTGAGCACTCATTCTCCCCTCTGAAAAACAAAATTTAGAGTAGACACCTCCTAAGGTAGTTGGAGAATGGAGAGAAAGGATTCCGTCTGGATATGGATAGTAGTTTATAGGATTATTTGTATGACACATCTGGATCCCACTTTTCTAGAAGCTACCCAGTGTGTGTACTTTCACATTTGCCTCTTTGAATCATAAGATGAATTCATCTCTCTAAGACTGATGCCACATAGAGATGTCTAGTCAGTCAGTGTTCAGGGGTTTGTGGTGACATCACCATCAGCAACACTTGTGGACAATACTGAGCTCTCACAGGAATCTTACCCTTCAGTCCATAGAGACGGTGAAAGTGGACGGCAGTGGGAGGCACAGCTTTGCAAAGAATTTAGAAGATGAAGATCCAGTAGGCCTAGCCGTGTTTGAGAACTCATTCTTCTGGGCAAGTAAAACACAGCTGTTTCATGCCTCCCTCTACAGCCCAGATGAGAAAAGAGTGTTGCTAGATTCATCCATATCTGCTTTCTCAGTCCTCCACAGGTCCCTGCAGCCTCCAAGTAAGTAGAAGACTGTAAATGTGTTTGTCCAGAGGGAATTATTTCCAGGTACCTGTGGTAGTAAGTACCCTGGATATGGAGGGCTTAGCTCGCAGAGACATGTTCCCTGCTACTCCAAAAATCCTGCAGTAGCCATTTCTGAGTGAGTAAATGGCTTGTTTCTGAATGCTGTGAATCAGAATGCACACTGACCCAAGGCTACCCAAGAGGGGCTGCCTTCACTGGCATGTCAAAGAGTGAAAGAGCAGATGACAGAGGTATCTTGTTCTTAGAAATAAGTCCAAGGCTCACTGGTAGGAAAGTAATAGCTGCTGTTGATCAGAAGTCATGCTGGTTTCAACTCAGACACTGCCTCCTCCTCCCCCTTCTCCTCTTCCTGCTTTTCTTCTGTTTCTGCTTTTGCTTCTCCTTCTGCTCCTCCTTCTCCCCTAGTCTTTCTTCCCTGCCTCCTCCTTCCCCTCCCTCTCCCTCCTCCTTTTCTTCCTCCTCCTCTTCTTCTTCTCCTTCTCCTTCTTCTCCTTCTCTTTTTTCTCCTTCTTATTTCTGTTTTTCTTTCTCCTTCTCCTCCTACACCTTTTCATTCTTTCTTTTTTCCCTTTTTGAGGTAGGGCATCACTATGTAGCCCAGGCCAGTCTCAAACTGATGCTAGTCCTCCTTCCTCTGCCTCCTGAGTGCTGGGATTATAGGCATATCCTACCTTGCCTGCCTGACTTAATGCCTCTTAAATGGGTCTAAAAAGTCACCCAAAGGAGATAGCCCAGACCACCCTAAGAAATTCATTAAAAAAAAAAAAAAAAAGAAGAAGCTCATCTTTCTCTAAGGAGAAGATGCTGTTGGGTGATGTTTTATTGTCCTCAGCCTAAGATAGATAAGTAATTATCTCTATCAGAAATATAAGTAGAGGCTAGGGAGATAGCTCAGTGGCTTAAGTGCCAACTACAATATCCCATGTTTGATGCCCAGTCCCAAGGTGAGGAGGAGGGATCACATCTTCTTAGGGCTGGGGAGATTGCTCATGGTCTAAGTGCCTGCCTAGCAAGCACAAAGATTCATGTTTGATTCCTAGTACCACATGTTGTACTGGCCCCAAGCACCAAGCCAGCCACTGAAACAGGGTGTGGTGGCCCAAGCCTGCAATCCCAGAATGGGGGAGGCTGAGACAGGAGAATCACTATGAGTCTGAGCTGCTTAGTGAGACCCTGTATCAAACAAAGAAATAAATAAATTTTTTTTTAAAAAAAAGAAAGGGAAAAAATACAGTCTAAAGTCCAAAAGTCAACATATCTAACTAGAAGGTATCAGGTATATTTATATTCCTCTTCAGGCAAAAATGGCTTAATTCATCTTCGATGTTAATTTTTAACTTATTTTATTTATTTATTTATTGATTGATTGATTGATTGATTGAGGAAACGGAGATTGAACTCAGGTCCTTACACTTGTCAGGCAAGCACTTATTCTACTGAGCTATGTCCCCGGCCCCAATCTTCAGTGTTAAGATTTGAACTGGTATGGACAAGTAAATCTGAAACTATTTAACTCATTTCTGTTTAAAATTAGGCACACAGTCAGCTTGTATTCCCGGTGTTTGCAGCCATTTGTGCCTCCTGTCGCCGGTCCATCCCAAGGGCTATAAGTGTGTCTGCCCAGAGGGAATGTTTCTTCTACCTTCCGGTACATGCAGTGGTAAGTGACTCCAGTTAAACTGGCTTGGCTGTAGCAGACATATTTTCTGGATACTCCCCAAACTCTGTAGTTACCACTTCAGAATCAGTGACCATTGTACTCACAATCTACATTGATGAGTGGTTGTGTTATAAAACTTTATGATTCGTTTTGTTCTTTTTGTTGTACTAAAATGTATGCAACAGAAAAATGGAACACTTAACCATCTGAAGTGTACAGTAGTGTTAATTACACCCATGCTTTGCACAACCTGCAGCACCATCTCTCTTCAGAACTTTTTCACCTTCTCAAACTGAATATATTAAACATTAATGCCCCTTTTTCTTCTCATTCTAGTCCTGTCAACTGCCATTTTATCTTTTGTCTTTATGTAATTGCATACTGCAGGCACCACATTTATTGAAATCATGAGTGTTGTGTCAGGTTTGTACTATTTCACTTAGCATGATTGTCTCTGAGATTCACCTGTGTTGTGGCGTATTTTAGAATTTCTTCTTTTTTAAGACTGAGAGGCTGGGGAGATAGCTCAGTAGAATAAACACTTGCCTGGCAAGCTCAAGGGTCTGAGTTCAGTCCATGGTTCTGGAAAAAAGAAAGGAAGAAAGAAAGAAAGAAAGAAAGAAAGAAAGAAAGAAAGAAAGAAAGACTGAATAGTACACCCTTATATGTAGATACTATGCTTTATTTGTTCAACTCTTGCTGGAAATTGGGTTTCATAGTTTTAAAGTAGGAAAAATTAGCTTATGCCATTCGGTTTTAAATGAAAAACTTGCAAATAAGTCAGTAAAGAAACACAGCCTCTGCTCTTAATAACTGCTGTATATTCTGACATGTTTCTAAATGGTCTCTATTTAATTTTGGTTTCCTTCAATGCTGTTCACATAGTTTCTTTATGTTGCTATTTTATCTTCACTATATTACAGGTCTATAACCCAATGAACATCTCTATCCGACTTAACTTTTTCTATAAAATTTTGAGGCTTTAATAGAAATAAATTCCAAAAATATATTTATATTCCAAGAACCTTTTACAAAATACCTTTACAGGGTAACTCTGAATGATTTCATAGTACAGTGAACTGTGGTGGCAAACTCATCAGCCTAAATTTTATTTTAAGAATTATATGTTGTATATAGTTAAGCTCAAACACTGAGAAACTTATGGAACTGCTTTAAAGTATCTGCGCATCCATCCTTGGTAGTGGGGCATTATTAAAGCAAGCAGAGCTGTGCTCCCTCTCATTCCCGTGGCTCTTCCTTAGCCTTTCAGCAGGAACCCAGGAGACCCAGTTCCTTGGGAAAGCCAGGCAGCGCTGCTTTTGCCCAACTGCTCATTTTTCAAGAAGCTGTGGCACAGGTAGTGTCCACATGCCTGCCTCCAAGGCAAATGTGCTATGTTCCCTTTCTGTGGATACCTTAGCCTGGGACTCCCTATGCAGGTAGGGAGTGTGAGTATATGGGATAAATAATCAAATGGAAAACCTCTTGCTCCTCTCCAGAGTTAAAACTTGTGATTTCTTCTGGCAAACGTCTGTACTTGCTGAAAGTGGGCTCTATGGGAAGTGCTATAGAAAGAACTCTAATTCAGGAGCACCCTGGGAACATCTACTTGTTGGATATTGACTGGAAAAGGAACTTCATCTATTGGACAAATGCACAGGGACATCTGGTCTACTCCAGTGGGTATTCTGGTCAAAAGCAAGAGATTTGGACACAGCATACAGGTAATTAGGGATGACCATTTCATTTAGATTTTATTCCACCCTTTATTTTCTTGTTCTAAATAACTATGATCCAAAAATCTAAGCTCTAGCCAAGCAAAATCAATCTTCATACCAAAAAGTATTCAGACCTAATTGAAGTATAAAATATCTGTGATTTACCATTGCTCTTAAGCGGTCCATGAAGGGGCCAGCAAGATGGCTCAGTGGTCTAAAGCACCTGCTTAGGCAACAACAGGGACCACGACCACGATTTGATCCCTAGCACTATATGCTGTGCCAGCCCCACCCCCCAGGGCAGGTTGAGCCGGTCATATATATATGTAGAACATCAGGAGGCCCTCATCATTCGGGAAGCACTAGAGTCATAGTAATAAAGTTTCTGAATTTTTACTTTTCTTACTTGAAGTCAAGGGAGGAAAGAAAAGGACCTTTTATTCCTCAATTTTGCATTGCAGATTTCTCCTAAACTAATTTAAAATAAATTTGCAATGCAGATTTGGAGAACCAGAGAGATATTTTAATATTGTAATACATACTTTCTCTTCCCTCCCACACTCCTAAATGCCACACCCGCTTTCAAGTTTCCTATACTCTGGCTCAATGTAAATAGTTACTTTTCAAAGGCGAACTGAGATGAGTTAGGGGTGAGTAGTTTGTTTTCTGAATATCTGTGTTCTGGGTGCTGTGCCAAGTACCAAGGATGGACTTTCCTGCAAGCACTGCACTAAAATGTCCCTGGGTCCTCCTTCAGGGTAATGTCACCCACTCAGTGTCCTGTGTCCGGCACTATGATGGCACATTGGAGCTTCCAATCTTGACCTAGGAAACAGTCAGGAAAAACTAAAATGGGCAGTGTTCTTTTCATGTATCTGATGGCTGCTTCAGGAATCACTCACATGAATATCTTCCCACTTAATTGAAATGCTGCCTGCTCCCAGTGTGCTATCTGACTGATTTCTGTATCACAGCTATCATATCAAGGATTACAGGAGACTGACCTTTTCATACGAGCTGGCTCTTATACAGAATGGAGATCCTGTGGCTTTCTATTAGTATAGACATACTTGAGATAACCAGCATATAAAGAAAATGTTAAACAGAGAAATAAAAACTTTATTTTGGCTTAGAGTTTTACAAGTTCTGTTCAGGTAGATTCTTTGCCCTTAAGCCTCCTATGGGGGTGCTGAATGGCAAGGGTAGGAGTCAACAGTAGAGCAAAATTCTCACTTCAGGCCCAAAGAGCAAAACAGGAGGAAGTGGCTGGAGCCTCACAATCCCCTTCAAGGGCACACCCCCAATGACCTAAAGACCTCTCACTAAGCCCCACCTCTAAGTGGTCCACCACCTCTCCCTAGTGCTAAGCTGAGGACCCAACTTTAACACATGAGCCTTTGGGAGATTTTTGAGATCCAAACTCTAGCAATGGCTAAATCCCAGACAGAAGCAGCCCAGCCTTTGATATGCAGGAACTGTAGCATCAACTCTGCTATCTAGACCTGTTTACAAATTGCACAGTTTGCTTACAACCTATGGGCTTGTAGCTCGCAGCTTATCTTTACATCAGAATGTGTTAGTGTTGGTGTTTTCTCTTGCTTATATTAATCTTGTCCTCATGAAAAATTGAAGCTAAAAAATATAAATGAAATTCCTATTCACAAATGGTAGGGCCTCAAAATCCTGTCTTAGATCAGTGTGTCTGTAAGAACCATTGTAGCATGGCTCAAGGAACATTCTGTGGCCCTGGCAACTGGATTTTCAACCTCAGACCTGCAGAAGGGCAGGGTTAACCATAATTCCAGAGCTAAGTACACATTCTCATGGATGGTAGAGGCTGATACAGGAGAGACAAGAGCTTCACACAAATGGTCATTCCATCCTTACTAAGTTGCCAGCCTCAAGGCATTTCTCCTTTCTTGAACAGGAGAACATCTACAGATATGGGGAGAATTCTGGAGCATAATTTTATGGAATTTCCTGCTCATGAACATGTGAGGAATAGTCCATAAATGCTTCAACTCTAGCATCCATTAATAGGAAGAACTTAGAGCACCTTAAATTAAGCCCTGTGTGTTTGGGCATCTCTATTTGTAGCCATGCCCTACTTTACACTTTGCCTCTTCCTTTATTTCCCTCATAGTTAACATTTGAGCTACTGCAACAATATTGAATTATGTACTAGAAAAGGCTTAACAACTAGCTTTTTAGGGTGGGGAGTGTGTATATATTCACTAAAATATGTTTACAATAAAGCTTACTATTATACAAGTAGCAAAATATATGATGTTCTTTGCTGTAAATTTCTACATTGTTATTTTAACTGATTTTCACAGGATGCTTTTTATATTGAATTCTTGGGTTGGAAGCTGATCTATGGTTGCAATTCAAGCTAGATTTAACCATCTCTGAATAAATGCTTGCATAATATCTGATTATATAAGGGCATAGTTGAGAATAGTTTTTACTTAAATGTAGGTTGATATTTTTGTTTCTAAAAGCAAATGAGACAAAAGTGAAGCAGTGAAAACTGTTGGAATTAGTTAATCAACAGCATAACTTATTTGCTGAGTTAGATAATAAAATTCAAATATTAGAAAATGATCTCAATTTTTTGTGGTATTTAGAGTTCAATGGTTATAAGTATGACACACATAAGAGTAATCTGAATTATTAATACTTAGTCATTTTCTTAAATCTATCCAATGAGGGATTAGCAAACATTTTGTGTAAAGCACCAGACAGTGAATACTTTAGGCTTGGTCTGCACTCTGCCACTGTATCCTGAAAGAGGCCATAATGTACGATTGGTTACACTGCACTAAAAGCTACCTGCAGAAAAAAGCACCAGGCCAGATTTAGCTAGCCCATGGGCAATTGAAAAAAAATTGAACCCTGATTTATAGTGCTTACAACATTCATGGTGTAAATACTCCCACAAGGACAGATTTTGATCTACAGAATGACACTGTTGACTGCAGCTGAGAAGAGATGTGTGGTGGCAAACCTGTATATAGCATCTCCACCATATGGACACAGTCAGTATAAATAAACAATAGTAGACATACAGGTTGGGCTGCTGTAACCCAAAAATCTGAAATTCAAAGTGTCATGAAATCCAAAAGCATTTGAGTGCTATATGATGCAGTAAGTAGAAAAACCTCAGCCCTGACAGCATGTGGTGGGTTGCAGTCAAAGTGCAGGGGCACTAAATGTGCTTGGGTGCGTAAATCTCTCTCTCTCTCTCTCACTCTCTCTCTCTCTCTAGAGATAGATAGATAGAGATATATAGACATAGATAGAGATACAGACATAGATATAGATGTAGATATAGATATAAATGTAGATATAGACATAGACATAGATATAGAGAGATCCTTTTAAAAATTCAAACTCTAAAGCACATCTCATCTCAAGCATTCCAGAAAAGAATATTTGAATACCAAAATATAGGAAAATATTTACAATGCATCATGTCAAGTATTACTTTTAACAAATTTATATAACTTAAATTTTTCATTGACCAGTCATCCTACAGAACTCTTGAATTTAACTGTTATGAGCTTGTGTAAGTAAACTTCAGTACCTGATGTGAAACAGCAGCTGCTACTCTAAGCATGTTGTATGCCGTTACCCTTAATTCTCATAACAACCTTAGAGGCGAAGTGCTATACCTATCATACTTCTAAGAAAAGTGACACATAGAAGTTAACTGAAACCTCATGGTAGACCAGGGTTTTGTGTGAGGCTTTCTGACTTGCTAGCCTGATGTTGCTTCAACCATTATGCTAGACCGTATTTCGGAATATCTCAGTTCCTAGTTTAGACCTGCTAGCTAGTCATAAGAAGTGCGTTTGGAAGGTTAATGCCTAATTCAGTTATTCGCCTTTGAAAGTGAACATTTTGTAGCCTTTGTATACTTGATTCCTATCACATCTGTATCTTTTAGGTTTCCTCTCCACAGTTCATACTCCTTCAGTGATCTTCCATGCCACCACAGTGGTGTCTCTATCCCAGTATTTGCTTTCTGACATCAATTTAAATTTTAGCCATTTAATGTGCAATTGATTTTCATACTTAACCTATGGGAAAAAGAAATGTGAATCTGAAGTTAGAGACCTTCATTCAAGCACAGGCTTTGCTGCTTGGACATCTAACCTACCCAATGCAGGGAATAAATGTTGCCTTTGTCACATGGCTGGCAGCATCAAGTGAGGTCTTGTGACCAGGCACCCAAATCAGAGTAGGCCCAACAAGGCTTACGATGTGAAAAAGAACCATTGGCTTGTGAGGACAGATTTTTAAATCCTTTACCTCCCCATCACCCTTCTTTCCTTGGCCCAGACTTTGAGTCAGTCCAGGAATATACTTGAAAGCTCTTTGTAATGGAGTTATTTTTCCTCCTCAGTTTGTGCAGCAAATGTGGACATACCAACAGGGAATGTGTACTGGCTGCCCTGTGACCGAAGTGCCATTTGGAAGACCACAATTCCTGGGGTGGACACAAAATTCCTCTATCACACAGGCGGCATTATACTGCAGCTGCTTCTCGACTGGCCCAGGAGGACACTGTACTGGGTCGAGAGTAGCAGCCACTTGCAAAGTATGACTCTCGATGGCCAAAACAGACAGACAGTCTGGAGAGGTGCCTGGACAGCAGACATCCAGATGGCCTTAGACCTCAGCTCGGCCAGCATCCTCTGGACCAGCAAGGGGCTGGGTGAGTACTGCGCAGCCAGCTTATGGGAGGAGATGCAAGGGGCAAGCAACTCCGAACTGGCCTTGAAGGGTATAATGCTTCTAGTCCTTCATTTTAAATTTCTATATCTTTATTATTGCTATTTTTGGGTATGCTTAAGAACCTTTGTCTGTTCCACACACATTGTACACATTTGTGGAGCACATTGCAGTGCTTTGGCACGGGTGTGTGTGATGATCAAATCAGGGCAATTAGCAAATATGTCATGCCCAGCCTGTGTCAGTTTCAATTTTTTTGTGGTGAAAACATTCAAAACCTTCTCTTTCAGTTACTCCAGGTATTCTAAGAACTAGTTAGCATAGGCTTTCACTCTAATTTTAATGGTGAAAGCCTGGACAAGTCATATACCTCAAACTCATCTCTTATCTGAAAGTCTGTGTTGGAGATTTAAAAGATGAAAAACCCAAGAAATAGCACACCTAACCACTTTTAAAAATATTCTTAATAGCTTTTGTTATGTTTAGAATTTGTTTCTACCTCTGTACATAGAAGTAATGGAAGCAAACTGCCATAGCGGAAGAGGCAGAAGAGGGTAACGTGCTATCAGGTGCATGCCACTCCTTCGTAGCTGATTTAGAGCACCTTGTTATCCAGAGGCCATCTTTGAGGACTGGCAAGAAGATGCTGATGACTAGAGATGAAGGCAGTAAAATCATCTCCCCCTTGCTCTCAAGGCAGACCAAAGCCTTTTTTCTTTCTGGAGTTTGAAACACATCACTGGGCTGTCTTTCCATGTGCAACTAAAACCTGCAAAACTTGATAGCAACAGTGTGAACTTTGTTTTAGTTTTGGGTTTTTGATCCTTAATCAAGTAGTACTCCGGCACCACACACCTTATGGTCACAGATCCCCTGTTTAGCCTCATCTTCTAAGACTTTGACTCTTCCTTAGGGTTGCAAGGTCTCAGTCTCCTAAAAAATAGAACGTACTCTTTGAACAAATCCTGGAGTGATGGGCTAATAGCAGCTCACACACCCTACCTGGTGACCATGGATAAGACAGCTCTCGTGCTCTGGAACAGGAAGACCCTGGAGCCCTTCTCCGTGCTGAAGGAGCCACATATAAGGAAAATGGTCATCTTGGCGGAGAACCAAGAAGTGCCAGGCAAGTCTTCCTTTGTCAGGTTATTTTTGATACACATTTTATCTATCTTTCCTTGGATAACATCCTGAGTACTGTATTCGTGTTTGGCGGTTGTCCCAAGTCACAAATAGGACACCATCTCCCTAGCTTTTCCATATTCTGGAAATAAAAAGAAATATAACACATTTCTCAAAGTTGTCAAGTGATGCGTGTCTCTTAGTATTATTCAAAGAAGTTTGCACACCATTTTGTTTTGGAAATCATCTTTAACATTAGCATATTCACGGCTTTTCATCTGCCAGTAAAGAAATCCGTTTAACTTGCACTTAGCCAGCTTCCCACACTGATTTTCCAAGGGATCGCCCCTCCCATGGAATTCATAGCAAATAACATTTTGTAGGCTGAGTATCTCCTATCTGGAAAGCTTAGGAAGAATGTTTTAGATTTTGGATTTCTTTAAAATTTTTGAGTAAATATATTTACATATACATAATGAGCTCTCTTGGCGGTAGGATGCAAGTCTAAGCGTGCAACTCACTTATGTTTCACATACACTTTATGCACCTAGACTGACGGTTACTTTATACAAAGTTTCTAGTGCTCCTACATTTTGACTGTGAGCTGTTTCACAAGAGGTCAGGTGTAGAATTTTGTACTTATGCCATCACTTTGACACTCAGATAATTTTAGGCTTTGGAGCATTTAGGTTTCTGAATTTTGGATTAAGGTTGATCATCTTGTACTGGGAAGAGCAGCACTTTTACTTTTGTTGAAGTTGTGTCAAGGTTTTTCAGATAATTCTGCTTAAAAGTGGTTTATCTTTTTATTTCTATGCAAGTCTTTGGCATAGTGCCAAAAACACTGCTCCTGGCTCAGGAGACAGAAAAAGAAAAGCTCATATCATAAATGTCATTAGGGCCTTGCTAGCACACCCAGCTGATGTCCAAAGGAGGAGCAGGAGCCAGAGGCCAGGGTCACTCCTGCAATGTATCTGCTCCTGTACTGTCTTATTGTCCTTTTCCATCCACACTGCCTTACTTTTTGGTTGGTTTACCCTGACCTTAAGTCTATGAAACATCAGGCATGAAGATTTATTTTATGTTTTATATGCAAATAAAGTTTGCAAATGCAATTAATTTTTCTGTAACAGTTCCAGTTTTAATTAGTCTAACAAATCTGTTCACTTGCTACCATAGCAGCGGAGGAATACTAATTGATGACTTTAATGGTGTAAATTATGCATCTCAGCAAATGAATGTCTACTTTATGCTGGCCTTGTTGCTAGGCCACAGGCTGTTCTAGCAGGAAGCCAGAGGGACACTCATGTGTCACTTAGTGATCAGGATACATTCTAAGGAATGTGTAGTGAGATGCCCTCTTCATGGATCTATGAACATGGATGGTATGGGTTATTACTACACGTAATTGTACATGCTGTGGTTGTATATGACTGAGAACACTGTAGGTTTCTTTACACCAGCATTACCACAAACACATGACTAACTTGTTGTACCCAATGCTGATGACACTGATGTCACCACACAATAAAAAAAAAAAAAATCAGTTGTTTTGTAATCTTATGGGACTACTTTCATTTGTGAGTCTATTTTTTTTTAAGGAGGGAAATAACAAAAACACTGAGGTTCCATCTCACCCCAGAAAGCAAGTCTATGATAAAGAAATCAACCAATAATAAAGATGAAGAGGTTGTAGGGAAAAATAGAACCCTTTCTCCACTGTTGGTGGGAGTGCAAACTGGTGCAACCATTATGGAAATTAGTATGGAGATGCCTCAAAAACCTAGGATTAGAGGGCTGGAGAGATAGCTCAGTAGTATAAACACCTGCCTGGCAAGTGCAAAGACCCAGATTCAATGCTTAGTATGCCACGCTAGCCACCGAAAGCAGGCATGGTGGCACATGCCTGTAATCCTAGCACTGGGGAGGCTGAGACAGGATGATCACTACAAGTCCAAGCTGTGTACCAAATAAAGAAAGAAAGAAAGAAAGAAAGAAAGAAAGAAAGAAAGAAAGAGATTTTTTAAGACCAAAAAAAAAAATCTAGGATTAGAAGTCTCATCCAACCCAGCTATTCCCTCCTGGGTATATTTCCTTCCCTAACCCCCAAAAATTTGAAAACATTATACCACAGTGATATATGTGCACCTATGTTTATAGCAGCACAATTTGTCATAGCTAAGTTTTGGAAACAACCTAAAATGCTCATCAACTGAGTAATGTGTAAAAAAGGCATGATATTTTTATATCATGAAGTATTTACTCAGCTATAAAGAAAGATAAGCTTGAGGCTTTTGCAGTCTGTCAGTGACTAAAATGTTAACCTACAGTGGATAACTGCACTTCTCATTTCCCAAACTGGAATAGAACATAATATAGTGGAAAAAAATTAAAATTAAAGTTTGTAGGCTGAAAAGAGAACAATTTGCCCAAATTGCGAAGTACACTTAATCTAAGAATGTAAGCCTTGCATCAGTGTCACTGTTCTGTGAAGCACATCAACGCTGGTCCTCAGGCGCAGCACAGCTTTCCACAGTGAGGGCGAGTAGGAGAGCGCCCTCTGGCAGGACCACGTGGCCTGACACGCTGAGACAACCTCCTGAGGTTGGAGGAGCAGCCCAGCTGCCCTTCCTGCACCACCTCTGCGTTGTACTTCATCCTTCCTCCTTGTCCTGTCATGAAGGGAAGAAGTGCATCGCCCTGGAGTCCCTTTGTGATGGGGAGCATGACGGTCAAGATGGCTCAGATGAGGAGAACTGCTCCCAGTTCTGCTGCAGGCCAGGTCTATTACCCCGTCCTGTCCTCAGTCTTTTGTGCCACTTATCCCACTAAGCTCTGAAAGTATGATTTGAGCTGTCAGAGCATTTGCTTAATTCTAATCATACCAACTTTTCCTAGACACGCTGCCATAGATGAAAGCCATCATCTGTTAGGTTCCTGGTTCTCTCACTGCCTATTTCTTTACTCTCAAGTCATGCCCTAAGTGGTTCCTATGTAAGAGTTGGTGGTGGTCTAATGACATCATTGTAATGAAACAAAAAGGGCTTCCTTAAATGCCCAGGTTCAGTCTACTGGCTTGACTGACCCAAGCATATCATTAGAGAGTGCATATGGATCAATTAGATATTAGAACTCAGATAAAATAAGTTTGAGAGTTACACCTCAAACTCCAGGACAAGAGTGAGTCTACCCAGTTTTGAACACTGTATGAGTGATACTAGCCTTTGTCGTTCCCACTGCAGCAGTCTTCCCATGTCTGGATGGAAGCAGGTGCATAGAGGGGAAATACCACTGTGATGGGGAACCGCAGTGCCCTGATGGGTCTGACGAGGTGGCCTGCTGGAAACCCACTGAGGACTGTTCTCTGCGCTGTGATGAAAACACTCGTTGTATCCCCAAGAGCTGGCTGTGCGATGGGAACCTAGATTGCTCTGACAAAATGGATGAACAAGGATGTGGTAAGTTCCATGGTGCTTTCCATGACTTTTATAAACTGTGTTACAGTTGGTTATTCTTATTTTCAGTAGTTACATTCTACAGAGTTTTGTATCTGAATTAGCATGTGCTGAACCATTACTAGGGGGCAATATATGAGGTTGGGTTCTTTTGAGTCACTGATCACATTTTCATCAATCACTGGACGTACAACTTTGTTGTGTTTTTGTTTAAAGATGTCTTAATATATAGTACTGATTCATTACCACTAAACTCACAGCAGTATATTCTAGGCCTTCAGGAAGCCTAGCTAGCACAAGCTCTTTCTTCTGAAGACACATCTCAGCCTTCTAGTGCCTGGGAACACTAGAAGGACTGTAGCGTGGTCCTTGAGGAAACTTTAAACAGCAAAGTCACCAAAAGTAAGCAAATGTGGAAATCTGCTCCCAAATACACTGTCAAATGGACACTTGTTTACAATTCAAGACTTGCTTAAGAAGGCAGAGAGCTGCCCTGTGCAGTCACTGCTAGGAATGCACATTGGGCGATGCAGATTTTTTTTTAATGCTCTCTTATATCTGCAAATGACCATGAAGGTATTGAAGCATTGGCTTAGGGGTTAGCAAGTAGTTTAATGTGTTAATACTGAAGCCATAAATAGTGAGGGTTGATTGTGCTTATTACAGAGGTGACAGAATAAGATGAGAGGATTTGAGTTGGGGAAATTGTAGAAATGATACTGAGCATCACTCAGCCACAAAATACTACTTCTTGAAATTATTTTTTGTTCAGCTAAAATCTACATCCTCGAAGATGAAAGATTTGGTCCTAGGTCTTTCCAGGTGACAGTACTTCCCCTCATTTTTATGGAATAGATAGTCATCATTTTTGTTCTTACCAATGACATGTTTCAAAGACTCACATCATTCTTGGGATGAGGGTAGAAGAAAGAATTATGAGAACTGAAGTGTGAAGCAAGGGTGATGGGTGAGGCATCGTGATAGCTTTGGGTGGAGGTGACTGCATTGCCAGAGACCATGACTGCATTTAGACTATCAGAAAGACTCGGGCATCATTTACTTATTAATACATAGTTCGAGTTTTCCACAGGGCCTCGTTCTTTTTCCTAAACCAAGTCAAACAATATCTATGTGTAGATATTGAGCGTAAGAACATCAATTAGAGAATATTTGTATGTTGTGGGAAATTTCTTTTTCTTTTTCTTTTTCTTTTTTGTACATGAAATAAAGGGCCTAGTGAAGAATCCTTACACTTCCTTTTCCCCCAGAGTTCTTCTCCATGTTCTGCCATCCTTGTTTCTTAGCATTTCTTTTCTGAAGCAAAAGGGGATTCAGGGGCAGCTTCTGTTTGGGGGGAAGGGCCCATCAGTGGTTCACTTCTGGCTTAACTCAACTTGAACCACTCTCTTGTTCCACACCTGCTGCAGATGATTCCCACAGCAATAGCAGGGGCAGGGTACTCTTCAAATCATTTCATTTGTCTCTGAATTGCTTTGTGTCTGGCTGAATTCTTACCTTAAGCTTTGTTTTTTCCAGTTCCTGAGAACTGCAGTGCATCTGAATTTAGATGTAAGAGTGGCCAGTGCATTTCCTCCTCTCTGCACTGTGATGGGAGCCCAGACTGTGTGGACCACTCAGATGAAGAAGGCTGTCCCTCTGCTTGGCCCCCACAGTGCCCGGCAGGGGAGGTGAAGTGCCAGAGCAGTGGAGAGTGTGTATTAGCAGAGTGGACATGTGACCATGACCTAGACTGCAAAGATGGAAGCGATGAAAAGGTGGCACAGTCTTCTTTCAGAAAAGTTTCATGTTTTGTTATACAGATCTTGCTTTAATTTGCCTTTAACCACCCAGCAGAAAAGTTTAACCACCAGTGTAAAACATAAAGCTAGATTAGTATGCTGAGCTGTAAAAGGCTTAAATAAACAGTTTCCATCATTGCCAGTTTTGCCAGTAACCCACTTTGATTATGGAACACTAATTATGTATACAACTACTTTCTCTTAGTTCAATGAGAAGAAATTTTTTTGTACCAATGATGATTAGAAAAATTATCATGTCTACACCCTGTGCTCTGTACAACTACTAGGAGGACAACAATATGCATTGTATCAAATACTGGAAATGTACTACTAACATGTTTTGAAAAAAAAAGAAAAATACGAGGGTGCCACCATGCTTCAGTTTCCATAGGGAACTGGTTCAGGAAGCTCTTGAGATACAAATATGGTCCCTCATATGAACTAACCTACAAGATATTTGATTGTAACCCATATGCTAAGTCATCTCTAGACTACTTGCAATATCTAATATAAAGCATATATTATATAAACAGTTATTATACTGTGTTGCTTAGGTAATCATGCAAAAAATTTGATTCACATTCAGTATAGTTATATTGAGTAGTTTTTTATTTACATGTGGTTAAATTCACTGGAATCTGTGGATATCAGGAGCTGACTGTAGATATCTAATCATAGCAGTAACACATGCTTTCTCTAGAAAATTCAGGAAAATGTAAGAGAGAAGTCCTCCTTAATTACAAAGTATGAGTTCATCAAAGTATTCAAAGCATTAACAAGAAAATGTTAAAAATTAAACTTCTAAAAAAAAAAAAAGCAAAGGCTAGTGAGATAGTTCAGCAGACTAAGTGCCTGCTTAGTCAAGTGCAAGGACTGGGGTATATCCCCTGTGCCATCCCCGTCCCAGGGCACCCTGAGCCAGCCACCAAGTCCAGGCATGATGGCACACACCTATAATCTCAGTGCTGGAGAGGATAAGACAGGAAGATCACTATGAGTCCAAGCTACATGGTGAAACCCTGTACCAAATACAAAAAAATAAAACAAAACAAAACTTCTAAACATAGTATTTATATTGTAGATTTGCAAGTATCAAAAAGGACAACTTTGCCCTACCTAGAAGTATACACTGGAGACATAAACACTCCAGCCACTAACTTTGCTTAATTGTCACCATAAAGTTTACTAAGCTCTAAGATTGTGTATAGTACACCCTGGACAGGAATCTACTGATATCATGTGACCTTCAGCAAGCAAATGTGAGGGTTCTACTTCCTCACAGTAAAGTGGGCCTCAGATCTGCCTCAGCCTGTCTGAGGAACTGAGAAGGTATGTGAAGCCTCTGTGGACTAGCTGGCACACAGAGGCTCCCCTTCTTTCTGAGGAACCAACTCACAGTAGATGCAGGTTATGCTGTCAATTTTATCTACTGGAGCATGTAGTAGGAACATATGCCATTGCTTATGGTACCTAAATGAAACTGAGACAAAATAAGATATTTCCTCCCATTTTCTGCTCAAGTTTGCATATTGAAATCCTCATGGAAACTTAGGTCTGTACTCTTAGCTACAGAAAGAATTTCTCATAATTTTTGTCACTTCTGAGTTTGCAGGTTCCACAGGGCTTCCTTGCAGGAGACTTGAGAGCAGCCAGCTACCACTGGCCTCCTCTGATAGCCCTTCCTGCCTGGGCCCAAAGGCAGTAGGTGCTGACTGTGTTCTGTCTTCTCAGGACTGTGACCCCAAGGTACTCCGCTGTAGCCAAAGGCAGTGGGCCTGTGCCAGCCGAGACCAGTGTGTGCCTGACTTTTGGCACTGTGATGGGGAGAAGGACTGCAGGGATGGCAGTGATGAGGCTGAATGTAAGTAACGAGGCCCTGGTGCTGACCTGATCTGGGAATGAGAAACCAGCTCCAGCAGCCCAAACTCATTCCGTTTTTTCCAAATTAAGTTGTCTTGTTAGCTCTCGAGAGAAGCCTTGCTGGGGAGGGATGTCTGGGAGGCAGAGTACGAGATGCTAAGTGGAGAGATATCCCCTGCAGGTCCCGCTCAGAAGTGCCGGGATTCTGAGTTCCAGTGTGGCACCTTGACCTGCCTCAACTTCAGCTTGGTGTGCGATGGGAGGAAGGACTGTGCTGATGGCTCAGATGAAGGCGGCAGGTGCCAGCTCTCAGCATGCAGCCCAGGACGGTGTCCCCACGCCTGCTACCCATCCCCAGCTGGGCCTGTGAGTTGTTTCAGCTACTGTTCGCTAGCAACCATAAACTTGGTTTGGCTTCAAGGCTGAGTAGAACAGGGCAGAAAGCATCCAGTTCATGGTGGTGGGACAGCAACAAATGGAGACAGAGGCAACCAACCAACCAGGGAAACAGAGAGCAACAAAAAGATTTTGTCTCTCTGTCTCTCTTATATTATAATCAGGCTCTTTGCCTCAGGCTATCTGCCTCAGACCACACCCATAAAATCCATAATCCCAGCAGTACTAAGACACATAATGGATCATGAGTTAGTCTCAAACTCTAGAAGTCCCTGCCCCATGATGCATGAGGTTTTGTGGGGACAACTAGACACAAGCCATAACAAAGACTCACAAGACAGGGCCATCCTGACAGCTCACTGATGTGCTTGAGCCTTTCCTTTCTCCTAGTGAATCCTGTCCAGTTCCTCACTGTTTACATCTTCTGAAACTCTGCCACTCAGCCTACTTCATTTCAGCTCTGGGTGAGACCAGAGGATTAACAAGAAATTTTGTCCTAAGAGTTCAAGAAATTTCTTGCAGTTCAAGAAATTGACTACTTGCAAATAATCCCTATCATGGATGTTTGGAATATGACCCGCCCTTAAACTGCAAACCCCCTGTTCCTGGATATATTTTTAGTTGGCTGAGCACAGTGGACTTGATTCTAATGGACAAGTAAAAGAAAACTGGACTCATGATGTAAAGGGTTATGGCAAGGTAGCTGAGGCAAAGAGAAGCAGCTATATTTAAAATAGATTGATTCTGAGGATAGCTGACAAATCCTTGGCAAAGTGGAAGATGTCACCATGTGCTCTTTATCATCAGTTCATCCCCTTTCCTACCACTTTTTAAATGGCTATGGTTCTGTCTTCAGAAAATCTCAATGCCTTCTCACACCCATTAGGTCTGTGCCTGTGAGCCAGGCTTTGAGTTGGAAGGCAGTGGCGGGATCTGTGCAGATGTGGATGAGTGCCAGGGGTCTGGTGGTCAGCCTTGCAGCCACAGCTGTGTGAATACCAATGGATCATACATCTGCACCTGTCACCCTGGCTACTCTCTGGAGCCTGACACCCATACTTGCAAGGCAACAGGTAAACTGGAACAGGGGATATCTTCTGAATCCTGGGTCACTAGCTTTAAATTCTTAAAACTTCTAGGAAAATTTATCTGAATTTCTTCTCACCAGGTCTCCTGTTTATTTGCCCTTAAGAAAAGCCTAACCTATCACTTATGCTATCATGTTGAACCTTATAGTTCACACTGATACTCTGAAACTATCTACTAATAAATTATTACTGTAACATAACCATAACTCTGGCCCTTATATCTGTGGCTCAACTTTATCAGTCCTATAAAGCATTTCTTCCTACTTACCTGTTCCCAAAGTATTTAGGTAGAAATATGGGAATTTTTCAATTTAAGCTATTAGTTCTTTATGTCCCCTGAGTACCTTTTAAGTTCATTATTGTCCTAACTGTTGCATGATGAGAACTCCTTTGGTACAGGGTAGTTGGTGTCTCAGCTTTGGCAATGGGAGAGGAACAATATGGTGTCCTTGAGTTTCTAACTAGCACTGGATTCACTTTTCAAACTCTTTCAATGCCATATTGAAAGCAATTCTTATTTCATAGGGACTGAACCACTCATGCTTGTTGCAATTCAATCTAACTTATTTCTCTATGGATTGAGAAGCTTGAAAGAAGATATTCTGGCAGCTATAGATAAGAACCTGATTATTTTCTCTGTTGACTATGACTTAGTGGATCAGAAAGTCTTTTGGGCAGATTTCAACGCAGAAAGTATACAATGGATAAGTATGGACACGACAAAAAAAGGCACTGTGGTAAAAGGTAAGCCCCTTAGTAGGGCATTCATGCTCCCCTCACTAAATGCACATTGCATGAATAAGAAAATGAATGGCATTAACATTCCAAACATTGGCTTGGTTATAGTTCCCTTACCAAAGGACCAAACCTGCTAGCTGGTAAGAGGCACTGGCCATTCAATCAACAAATGATTCTACCAAGCTATCACCTTAGCTATCTCCTTAGCAAAAAGAGACAAAGACTTGGTAGCCATAAGTTGCTGATTGCAAAGATGCATTGTCACCTCAATAGACAATGGAATCTGCCAAACTATCAGTAAGTGACTAGTATTTCTAATGGTTATCTTCTTCCGCAGTAGTTCTTTGAATATTTTAAAGAAGATTGCTATATTGGAGATACATATAGCAGTAGGAAAATGAATTATCATGGCATATACATCTACTAATGTTATAATTTACCATCATACACATGTTGAATGATTTCTCCAGGGATAAAGTCAGACTGTATAGCAGTTGACTGGATTGCGAGGAATCTGTACTGGACTGATGGGATAGCTGGTCAGATTTTGGCGATTCCATTAACTACTGTTTGGAGAGGGAAATCTGAGTACACAATTGTCCTGGATGATGACTTGACTCAACCTCAGTCTTTGGCTTTGGATCCTCCACATGGGTAAGTTGGGTGCCTAATTTCCCGGCCAAGACCTTTAAGTTGGTTATTCTTCTATAGTTTCACTTTACATATGTCCCCTTAACACAGAATGAGTGATTAGAAAATTTTATTTTATGTTAGATTTTATGATTATGTGGGTCAACTACATACATGAAAATCTTAAAATCTTCTGGAAAGAGTTCTTCATTTTGGTATAATGAGATGTACATGTGGTCTCATTTGGCAGTTCATCTGGACTTTCTTCTGCTAAAATAAACAAACATACTTGTAGTGGGCTTTAAAACGGCAGCTAAGGGGAGTAACTAGGAGGAATACTTAATTAACTTAATCCAGATTTGAGTTAACCATGGGTTGCTCTGTCTAGAATCTTTACTCTTTGCAATGGCAAGGAATTTAAAGTTAACATTCCCATTCCTTCACTGGGATGGTGATAGGAATATCCAAAGACACAGAAAACCTAGGATACAAAGGAGACATATTGGGTCCCTCTTTTCTTTCCCACCTTTTGAATACCTCCAAGTAGAAATACATCAACCAGAAAATTAACAGCGGTTTTTGATACAATCACTAGCCTATTGTTAATAATGAAGTCTGAGACACCATCTGCACATGGTACTAGCATATTTGCTAGCTTCACACATTTCCTGGATATTTTCCAGGATAGAAACTAGGAAGTTCCCAGATTTTTCATGCGACTGTCATAATAGATAGTTTGTTCTCAAGAGATGAAAAAAATCATCAACATGTAATTTCAAGGAAAACTTTCTTTTATTACTACACAATTACACTTAAATTACACCTAAAGTTGCAGAAAAAATCATTGCACTATAAATGAGTATTGTAAGAAGTACATTGATATACTGCAAGGCAGTGCATTATCTTACACCTGGCTTTTATTCATATAGATTAATGTACTGGTCTGAAATTGGAGAAGAACCTCACATAGAGAAAGCTGGAATGGATGGAAGCAACCGGAAAGTACTCATTGACCAAGGTCTTGGACGGCCAACTAGCATAGCTCTTGACCAGTTAAGTTGGAAGATATTCTGGTCTGATGATAAATTTCACAGCATTGGTTCTGCAAACCTAGATGGTACTGGCATTCGTGTAAGTGTCCTTTTGACATGAAGTTGGTTTAAAATGTCATGTGTCTTATATAGAGCTGATCCTAGAAAGCTCATCTTTATCACTTTAGATGTTGCAGCTAACACAAATCAAGAACCCCTTTTCAGTCACTGTGTTTGAAGATGAAGTCTTCTGGTCTGAGATGAAGACAAGAACAGTTCAGCGTGTGCAGAAGATGACAGGCAAGAACCGGGCTGTCCTCATCAAGCGTTCTGGACAGCCCTACGGACTCAAGGTGTTTAGTGTGCTCTTTAAAATATCTCCCTAAAAAGCCAGCATATGTGTGTGTGTGTGTGTGTGTGTGTGTGTGTGTGTGTGTGTGTTATATCAACCTTAACAATGTTTATCTATAGATTTTAAAAAGTCACTTTGGGCTGGGATGTAGTTCAGTAATACAGGATATGCTTAGCATGCATAAGGCTCTGGGATTAACCTCTCTTACCATAAAAAAGAGAGGAAGAAGGAAAAAGTGCATGCTCTGTTTTTAAGGACTCAAGAATATATGGTGGCAGGTAGTTGTTTTCTTCCAGATAATGCATGAAGTGCTACAGCCCAGGTCTTTGAATCCTTGTTTGGACACTGGATGCTCTCATTTGTGCCTCCTGAGTCCTTGGTCTGCTGGCACCTGCCGTTGCCCGGTTGGCTTTCTGCTTGTAGAAGATGGCCTCAGCTGTGTCCCCCTCCAGGAGTCTGCATTTGTCTTCCTTGCATTGCCCACAGATATCACACAGGTACTGGCCTGAAGCTTCCCAAGTATGATTCTGCTTGTTCTGTGTTCTACCTCTGACTTTGGGGATTTGAACCCTCCACACGCAGTCACAGCAGGGATGTGCCCTTTCCTTTGAATATTCTTCATATGCATCTTATATTTTAGTATTACTTGTGTGCTAGACACCATCATAATCAAAGTAAAGTATCTTGGCCATAATAAAATGACTGAGATGACTACAGTAAAGGCTTTAAAAAAATTAAATGAAGACCCTATCTAACTTCAATTTCCTTAGGAAGTGCTTAGTACACTAGAACAAAAGCAAGTTGGAGATCTGAGATTGAGTTTATTTTTGTATAGTTGTGTAGGACATCGCTGATTATGCAGGATGATAACTCCAAATACAAGCAGCTCATGTGGGTTCTAGCCTGGGGAGGGAATACATTTGGTGATGAAACTTATGTTAAATTACAGGAGATAAAAGATCACAACAAGCAAGTTGTGATCTCACTTGTGCTATTCAGAGGAACTTTAAATTGAGTATTTAAAAATGACAAAACATATTTTGGAGTGGGAGGTTAGTTTCAGTTTCAGCAAGATATTAATTAGCTGCATCTCATTTGAAGAGGAGGAATTTTGTGGAGGAGGAAATCTTCAAACATGCATTATAGAAACTTTCAGTGCTTAAAGCTGTAGGAAGGGGAAAAAGTAACTGATCTCTGATTTTAGAAGGTAACAGTACTGAAAATTTGAACTTAAAAGTCATCATTTTGATGAAGAATTAAAATGTGGAATTAGATTAGATTCCACCAGTACTAATTACATTTACGTAATTTTTTCCCCTGTAGATCTATCTGAAAAATCTCAAAACTTTACCAAGACAAGCAACTTTACCAGAACATAAAATGCTTCCCTTTACCAATGTGAACCAGCTTGCATCGATGGATTATCTTGTGCAGGAAAAGGCCCTGTACCTTTCTGAGTTGAATAGTGGTGACATCAGGCTCTTAAAGCTTAAAGAATCCGGGATCCTTTCATGGAGGAAGCTCATGTCTGTGGAGGGGTCTGTGATTGACCTTGCTGTGGACTGGCTCAGTGGAAACATATATTGGATTGATAGTGAGAATCCTTGTATTAATGTAGCTCCCTCAAAAGGCCAATATCCCATTGTCTTGCTCCATGAAAACCTTTCCCACCCATCCTCTGTTGTTCTGCACCCACCTACTGCAGCCATGTGCTTCATGGACCTGGGTCCCTGGAATGATGGGAGTCATGAGTCCAGCATCGAATGTGCTGCTATGGATGGCAGTGGAAGAAAGGTACTGTGGCAGAAATCCCAGGTGCCTGTGGGCCTGACCTTTTCAGATTCGGGGGCTCGACTGTACTGGGCTGATTCTGGTAAGCTGCTGTTATCTACATTCTAAACACAAACCCAAGGGACCTTCAGGCAAAGTAAAATAGTGAAGCTGTACACTCTACACTCTGGTCTTCAGCAATAATTTCTAATGGATTTTAGACTTTTATTTGCATTTTCTGCCAACATGCTCCACAGAAATACAGTCCTTTCCCATACTGAATAGCATGTTATGATCCACAGAGTCATGAAGTTTCCCCTGGGTAAAGAAATATAATCGAGAATTTAATAAATATACATGAGCAAATCCTTGTGAATTTGTGTTAGGGACGAGTGAATGAAACAAAATAGGCTTTAGAGCATGCATGACAGTTAATATCTCTTTAGAGGAGAGGCAGGACAACACACAAAGAGCTATAGCTGTTTGGAGTAAGTAAAGTTAACCGAACCTCTCTTCCTAGGACGAGGACTCATAGAAAGCATTCAGCAAGATGGTTCCAGACACAGGGTAGACCGCAGAGGAATTCAGGGCCTTCACCTCTTTACTTGTGGTCAAGGCATGATGTTCTGGACAACAGTTGATGATGGTAGGTCTCGATTCTGTATCTGATTGCCTTTTCAATCTGAATTTATGGCTAATAATCCAAAGAGTATGTGCTACTGCTTAAAACTTGTCTTTACAAATGGCTTTCTTTGGAAGTATAACTAATCAATTTCCCTAACTTGAAAAAGAATATGTAACAGCGATTAGTTGGCATGTGCATAACTTTAATTTATTTGCTTATTCCTTATATGAATACATTTATCCATTTTTAAAATCTCTGGCTTTCATGTGAAGCCCTTTGCTTTCAAAGACACCAAAGTTTTTTTACCTTTCTATTAGTATGGTAAAGCACCCATATAGTCAAATGGTTAGGAGGGAAAGTATATCTTGGTCCATGGGTTCATAGATCACAGTGCGTGGTTGCTTGGTCCTGTTGGCCTTGGCCCTGGTGAGACAGTATGTCATGGTGGGAGCATGTGGCAAAAGAAGACACTTAGTCATGGCAGCCAGAAAGCAAAAAGAGAGGAGGAGGAGAGGCCAAAGCCTCAGCTTTCCCTTCTAGGGTGCACCCCTAACAACCTAACATCCTTCCATTACACTGTACTTCACATTCTAAAAGTTCCAACAAAGCTGAAGACCAAAGCTTCAACAACACATAGGCCTCTGAGGAATACTTATCCAAACTCGAATACTGGAGTGCTGAGCCAGTGACTGGAGTTTGGTGTTATGCCTGCTCTGTCATTTAGTAGCTGGAGCACCTTACCTGTTAAGTGGGGACAGTGCCTATCTTAGTTGACTGAATATATATGAAATTAGTAGTTGAATTATAGAGTATTCCAATAAGGCATTTCTGAAATTTCAAAGGGATTGTCTTAGTCTTCTAGTATATTATTATGTGTGCTCTGGGCTTCTGTACATTAATTTATGACCATGTCCAGACTTGATAAACTAGAAAGTGTGCGTAAAATTCATGTCTCTTTATATTTTCAAATGACAGTCCGTTTACCACCACAGAATTTCAAGAACAAGCTCTTAGATCCTACTTGAGAGAAGTTACTTTGCTAGGTATACGATGAGACCTTCACCCACTATTCTAAGATCCACAGATAACTCTTACTGCAGATAAGCCATTTCTAAAAATGTTGTATTAGAATAGTGTTTTATTGTCCAGCTCAGCCTGCTCTGAGGACAGGGCTGGCCTGGCACCTGGTGCCTGGGATCAAGCTGCAGTCCCCTGCACGTCCCTAAGTTTGCCTAAGCAGGTGCTGAGCTATCTCGTTGGCCCCATAGGGTAGTATTTAAAAACATTATCTACTCACTTCATAGACTTTAAGTGGTACATATTCTGTTTGAACATATAAAATATTCTGGACATAGCTTATTAACATATGATTTTATTTATAGTAAAGTTTATTATGATTTTAGTTTCTCTTGGGATTTCTTTTCAAAAATAAGGTTTAGAAAACTACATGCATGCCTTGTTCTGTAAAACTCTAGTTATAAATTAAGGCAAGTAAGGAAAATACTTACACTGAGCAGTTTTCACTGCTCAGGAAGATTCCTTAAGATAAACTTTTGGCTTTGTTAATGTTTATTCATTGGCTTTTGTTTTAGCTGAAACCACTAAAGTTTGGTATAGCAAAAAAGAAGTTTCAGAAAACTGGTGGTTCCAAATTGACCAAAAGATTGTGGACTTAAAAGTGTATAGTACATTTAATCAGCAAGGTAAGTAAACTTGCAAGGGTTAGAAAAATGTTGACTGAATTTCCCTGTGGGGAGTGTTATGAACTGGATCGGAACTGTCCCCTAAAAGGTCACGCATTGAAGGCTTGTCCCTGGCACAGCAGTAGTCGCAGGAGGGCCTTGTGGGAGGTGACTACATCCAAAGGGCTCTAACTTCATCTGTGGGTTAACCCATTGGTGGAGACATAATTTGATTGCAGTATTAGAAGGTGGTAGGAACTTGAATATGTGGTACCTAGTTGGAAGAAGGACGTCACTAGGTATGTGCCTAAAAGGGACCATGTCCCATCCTGCCCTTGTTGTCTCTGTCTTTGTCTCTCTGTCTCTTTGTCACTCTCTCTCTCCCTCCCTCCCTCTCTCCCTCTGTCCTTTCCTGTCCTGTCCCATCCCATCCTGTCCTGTCCTCTGTGAGTGAGCTGCTTGGCTCCATCACACACTCAAGACCATGATGTTTGACTCACTCTAGTCCCAGAAGTAACAGAGCCAACTGACAAAGAGCTGAAACTATAAGCCAAAATAAGTTTTTCTCCTCTAAGTTATTTTTCTCAGGTATTGTGTCACAATAATTGAAAGCTGACTAGCATAAAAGGGCATACACTACCATGCAATATTGTCTTTTAAAAAAAAAATTTGTACCAGAAATTGAACTCAATACCTCACACTTGCCGAGCAGGAACTATGCTGCTGAGCTACATCCTCGGCCCTGAAAATATTTTTGTCTTTCTTATTTATCACATTAAAACACTTCTTTGATACATTCTCATAGATATATATAATTCTCTTGCTGTATGCAGCTATATGTAGTTTGGCTTAGGTGCATAATTAATCCTATTATTTGCCTAGCAGGTACAATAGTATCTGGCTAGACACTGATAGAATTGGTATGTTGGCTTTCTCTTAATATAAGGAATACTTGAGATAATCAACTTATACAGTGAAAAGATTTATCTTGATTCACAGTTTTAGACATTCCGATCCATGACAAATTGCATGGCAATACATCATGGAAGAAGCATGTGGCAGAGCAAAGCTATTTACCTTACACTTAGGAAGCAAGAGGAAAAGAGTGGGGTCCCACAATCCTCTTAATGTACATGACCCTACTGACTTCAAGATATCTCATCAGGCCTTGCTTCTTAAATATTCTACATGTAGCAGAACATTGAAGGGCAAGCTTTTACCATGTGGACCTTTGGGGGATAGTTATGATCCAACCTAGAGCACTTGAATTCTACTTTCAAATGTATTATTGTGGACTGAATTATAACAACTGTATGTAATTAAAATAATATTTCCAAAGTAAAGCTAATCTGAATTCTTTTCATTGCCATTTGCATCTATTTTTGATGTTAACTGATTCTTAAAGTATGAACTTAAGGATGCTCAGGTGTTTTTTCCCATTTTTTTTATAGACACACTTGGCATATCTGAATACTTTAAGAGGGCAGTTATAGACTAAATAAAGTAGCAGTAGATGAAATCTGTTCCTAGTTGACATTAATGCCAGCAATGGGAATTTACTTTGTGAGCCACGCGTACCGTTCTGTATGATGAGCACATTAGTTTTAAGAGACTATCTCTTCCTTGTTTTATTCTGATGATTAAACATCATGAAATGATATCAGTCATGCATAGTCTCCTGTAGTGTTTGCTTGGTGGGGAGAATTTTTTAGAAATCTTTAGACCGATATATGGTCACCACATGATCTGTTAGTTCTTAGAGTTAGATGGAGGCTTCTTGTCACCTTATGATTGGTTTTACTTGTACCACATATATACCGTAGTTCCTGGAATACGGCACAGAATAAAACTTCATTGGAGATGAAAGCTTAAGATACAAGCCTTAGGAATGAAGCTAAGCCATAAACAACTGACTTAATCAGTTTCTCAAAGGGATAATAAACACCAAACATTCCATATTTTCAAATAGACTTATTTCAAAGGTTTTTCTAGTTTTAATGATGGATGCCTGATGTGACCAGAATTCCTAATAAACTCTTGAATTAGTGGGAGCTCTCCTTAACATTTCTTAAGACTGTCTAAACTTCTAAAGCTATTCTATCTATGAAGAATCATGAATTATTCAGAATCTACTTAATTAAAAGGAATTAAGTTGAAGAGCTGAGTAATTTGGGGAAAACATCTACATTCTTGAGCTACGATAATGTGTTTGAAAAATTTTGCACATAATTATTCTGAACTTAATTTAATTGAATATATTTTGTGGGGTGGGATTGGGCATCCCCAGGTAATAACAGCTGCTCAAAGGACAATGGAGGATGTAGCCACATCTGTTTACCAAACCCCAAGGGTCAGACTTGCATGTGTCCCAGTGGGTTCTACTTGGCTGATGCAAATACATGCATGGAAGCTGTCCAGTGCTCTGTGCCTTCATGGTCCTGTAAAGACGATCAGAAATGCATTTCCATGGAGCAGGTCTGTGATGGTCAGAGTGACTGTCTTGATGGATCCGATGAAACGAACTGTGAGTAACATCTACCTCATTACGCATATGGAGTCTTTCAGGACTGTGTTGCACATTGTCTGAAGTGGCATTCATTTAAGCTAGATTTTATTCAGTTTAAAATGATTGTACAGGGCCAGAGAGATAGCTTAGCGGACTAAGCACCTGCCTGGCAAGTGCTGGAACCAAGATTTGATCCCTTGCCCCACATGCCACACCAGCCCTTACCCCGGGTACATAAGCCAGCTTCTGAGACCCACCCTGCACCACCATGCCTGTAATCCCAGCACTATGGAGGCTAAAAACAGGAGAATCACTATGAGTTTGAGCTGTGTAGTGAGACCTTGTACTAAATACATATAAATAAATAAATAAATAAATAAATAAATAAATAAAATTTATGATATAGCAGCATCCCAGAGGATGGAGGTTGAGCAAATTTATCTGACTTGCTTTGGTTCCCCCTTTTTAAAGTGAGAGCAGCACCTTTTTGAGCAGCACCTTTTAACTCATACAGGTTAAGAAGCACATGAAAGAAAAAGTGCCTAAGCTATCATGCTAGAATTCAATACTGGCAAGACTGGACTTAAAAGCTAGCTGTGCGTAGGACTGGCCTAATAGTTCAGCAGATTAAAGCACCTGCAAACAGGCACAAGGGCCAGGGATTCGATTACTGGGCCTGCCATGCCAACCCCGCCCCTGTGGAATGCTGAGACGGCAGTTGAGACTAAGCATGGTAACACGCTGTAATTCCAGCTTTTGGGGGGCTGTCAACAGGTGGATCACTATGAGTCTGATCTAGTAGTGAGACTCTGAGTGCTCTGTAGACCCTTCCCTAAAATACAAAAAAAAAAAAAAAAACAAAAGAAAAGAAAAGAAAAAAGAAAAACTATCTGTGTATGATTGTCATGCAGTACCAGCCCAGATAGTTCCTTCATGGAAAGTGGATTGTGTAGCCAGTCAGCAAATTGGCCACAGGTCAGATAAATTTGCTCAACCTACACAGCCTCCATAGTGCTGGGAGTGTCTACAATATCTAGTTCTTCTTATAATCACCGATTCTATAGCTATTTCTACAGTAATTTTCCAAGTCTCATAAGCTATAGAACCAACGAGAGCATTGACTCATTACTGAACGTGGTCATAATCAATGAAGAAAGAGATTGGGAAAAGGAAAGGCACAGTGCATATTTTTCATTCAGTTCTGAATTTTAATTCACTTCATCTTAAAGCCTGGAAAGCTAACAAATCAGTTATTACCCCTAATAACTTCATCCTAAATAGGAAAGAAAATGAATTTTGACCTCAGAGTTGATTCAGATACCTAGCAAACGCAGAGTTTTGCTAAAATCCGGTGTTTTGGTGCCTTAAGGCACTGACATCAGCAAGACGGATGTTTGTCACTTTCACTATCTGGTTTTAAAACTCAGCTAGGAACATTATCTTCACTGCCTGTTCTTCCATTCCCAATGGCCTGAGCTAATATGATGGCTTTGCTTCTTAATAACTAGCTTGCTCTGATATGGGGTGAGGAGCAAAAAGCACTGGGTTTAAACTTTGCATTGATTTCCTCTAGATATACCTTTCCATCAAGGCTCCTAAGCTGCCCAGGAGTAGAAACTCTCCTGAGTACCAGCTGCATTAGTCACTTCTCTATTGCTGAGTGAAATATCTAGCATCCTCCACATAAAGGAGGAAAGCTTTTGCTACAGCAAACAGAAACACTGAAAGGACACTGAGGATGTGGAGGCAGATTTATTTAATGTTAATAGGCATTGATTGGGATCATTCCTAAAATATCAGGCCCAATCTCTGATGGCTTAGGTCTTTTGTATGATGCATAAGCCGGAAGTACAAAGGTGTGGCACAATGGCTTAGCAGTTCTTTTGATTAGCTGGCAGAGTGAGATCATTGGTTACAAGGCTTGGTTAATGATCATCAGTTACAATCAGACATCCTGCATGTTTGGTTACAGGGCTTAAGAAAGTAATTAGAGAGCCATGAAGCAGCTACAGACCTAGGTAGTTTCAAAAAGAACAAAGTTTCAAAAAGAACGGTTTCTCTATTTCTCTTGCAGTCTCCTCCTTTCATCCCCCTTTCATTTTAGTTTATTTATTTATTTATTTTTTGTGGTACCGGGGATCGAACTCTGATTCCACATTTCATTTTATTTTGGCTCGTGGTTTCAAGCATTCAGTCTCTTTGTGGTCAGTTGGCTCCAGGGCAGACATGGCAGAGGACATGGTGAGGGGAGTTTGCTGGACTTGTGGTATCCAGGAACAGGGAGGGAAGGGAGGAGCCAGGGACAGGACACATTCTTTCAGATCACAGCCTCAGGAGCCGCTCCTCCACTCAGCCCTCCTCCCACCCCCCAGTGGCATGTGCACCCATCAGTTCACTAGCCCACTGATGAATACAGTGCCCACAATCCAGTCACCTCTCAAAAACCCCACGGATGAATGCATCAACCTTTGGGGAATATTTTAGATTGAAGTGTAACACTAGCTCAAGTGAGAGACAACAAGCTATTTTATTACTAATACTGACTTTCTAACCAGTAGTTGTCTTAGTGTTTGCATGAGGAATAGTACTTGTGCCAAAAATAATGAAGAATATGGTAAAATACCTTAATCCAAACTTGGCTTGTAAATTTGTCTGGCTGGAAACACCCTGTTTCCTTATCCATATACCTTCTACC
>PVKN010005120.1:0-31585 GCA_004027915.1 Capromys pilorides
ATTGGGCTGCTATAAACATAGGTGCACAGATATCACTATGGTATGATGTTTTCAGTTCTTCTGGGAAAATTCCCAGTAAGGGGATAGCTGGATTGAATGGGATTTCCAGTTCTAGCTTTTTAAGGAGCCTCCACACTGCTTTCCATAATGGTTGCACCAATTGACCAACATTTAAACAAAACCATATGAGATAAAACATAAGCAATTGTAAGCAATTTTAACTGAACTACATGAGACCACAAAAATATGAGCAATTATAAGCAATGGGCAAAGACATCAACATGTAAAGCATAAAATTTGTTACCTAAGCAAGTCCCAACTCAGAATTTATGAAAGAAAAGCAAACTCATACCTCTGTCCAATGATCTCCGTTGTACCTCCAAATGATGCAGGGAGAAAAACTGATCTTAGGATAGATGACGTCCAACAGGGAACCTCCAAATGATATAGGGAAAACCGATCCCCAACCTGAAAAGTACTTGGGACAAGTTCGTGTTCTCTAAAACTGAAGAATGAATTTTAGGAACAAACAGAGGTAATGAGCAGAACATAATTTATTGAGGGAAAGAAAGCCTTTATTAACTCTTAAGACACAAGATTGGCGCAGGGAGATGGGGACCCTCTGGCAGACAGGGGAAGGCTAAGATTCTGTGGACTTTTCCTAGGGGTGGAGTTTGAGGAGCAGTTTTAGTGACACATAAGGAGCTGATATGAGTCTTCCTTGTGTGGGTGGAAAAAGTATCCAGGACTGGGGTGGGAAAGGAGGAGGAAGTGGTCTCTGGGAAGCTAAACTGTTGTTTCGGGGCTTGAGCCACAGTTGTACTTGGGCTGGAACCTATTGTTGTAGGCAGTCAAATCAGATACAAATATTATAGGCAGTGAGACCAGTGCCAGGACCTCAAGAGGAGGTGAGACAAGGTGACTTGGCAACTTGGAAGAGATGGACACTCCCACAGTGGGCCAGACCTAAGGACAAAAGAGGAAATAAACGCAGCCACATACTTCCTAAAGGATGGACACCAGTGATTGATATTCTAAATAGGTACGATCACCTTGAAAGAGACCAAATGGGCCACTGACCCAATTCCCAATAGGAAAGGACGCTGCTCCTTATTCATACCCACTTGCTGCGTGACTCCCCATTTGGTCCTGGATTTAATCAATTTTACCTGAGCAATGGTGCTTGTACTCTCACTGGTAAACCATAGTTTTGTCCTACCTCATGCCCACCTATGTGAGTTCTCCACCATCTTATACCCTCACAGCATGGGTTTCCTCTACAAAAGTCTCTGGAAGAGACAGCTTCCCAGGGACAACCCACTCGCCTCCCCCTTCTGTCTCTCTCTCAAACAGAAGCTCTCTTTCCTCCAGTAAATGTATTCTGCTCCTAACCTCCATCTGTTCCTAATGTTTCTTCTTCGGTTTTAGAGGCTCTGAACTTGTCACAGGTACCTTTCAGGTCAGGAGTTTCTTTTCCCCTATATCACTGTCCATTACCTGCTCCAATTCAATGTTAAGAACCCTCGCATGACAAGCCTCTGATTGACAACAACTTGAGTTTCTTTCCGATGGAGCAAGGGTGTAGAAATGGTGTACCCAAGACAAGACGCAAGGCTCCTGAGGTTAACACCTGGTTGAGTACTGTGGAAAGTGGACACTTTTGACGCCTCAGAGACAGCTGGGGCCTAGTAACACAGGGGAATGAAACTTCCAGCCTGAAAGATACCTGGGATGAATTCATCTTCTCTGAAACTGAAGAATGAATTTTTAAGAGCAGAATATATATTTATTGAGGGAAAGATGGCGTTTGTCCAAGAGAGGGAAAGAGGGAAACTGAGTGGGTTGCCAAGGACCCTGCCTTTTTAAGGAATTTTTTAGGTCAAAAGCAGGTGGTAAGGTGGATCTAAGGTAGAAAACACGGGAACTCCCAAGGTGGGCACAAGGTGGGACACAACTATGGTCAACCGGTAGGATTTCAAGTATGATTACTCAGGTAAAATAGGTTAAGTTGGGATCAAATGGGAAAGCCAGTCATGCAGCAAGTGGGCATGAACACAGGACAGGGGCTCTTCCGTAGGGGCTTGGGTTAGTGGCTCTCTTCCTGGCTCTTTCAAGGTGACTGATACCTATCAACATCAACCCCTGATGCCCGTCCCTAGAGAGGTTTGTGGGGACATGTTTACTCTTTTGTCTTGAGATCTGGCCCACAGCAGCAGTGTCTGTCTTTGCTGCAGTTGCAGGGTATCTCACCTTCCATATTGGGTTCTCTGAGGGCCTAGGCCTGTCTGACTGCCTTCCCTAACTCAGCTGCCTAGAACAGGAGTATGCTGTTAGGCCCACAGCAGAGATGGGAGTCAGGCTGTGGCCAGGTGACTGCAGGTGCGGGCGGGGGTGGCTCTGACACCCCTCACAGGCCACGGGCATGGGGAGCTCTGAGGTGGGGTCAAGGGTCCCAGCCTGATGGGGACATATTGTATCGGGGAGATGGTGCCCCCACTCCTCCCCATTTCCCTTCCAGGCCACAAGGGCCACCATGAAACCTGCCGTGATTCGCAGCCTCAGTTGTGCCCAAATCTACCCTGAAGTGAACTCCACGACCCCTTTTCTCCTACTGTCCCAGGTACAGCAATACCTCTACTCACAAGCTCTGTTCCATGGTACTGGAAAAGGTGGCTGCATTTGTGTTTGTACTTGAAAGATGGGAGTGGCTGCTTGTTAGCCCATGCAGAGTTTGCGAACAGCATTCGTGAGCCAAGTCTACTGCATCTGCTAAGGCAGGGAGAGCTGACCACGAGTCAGAGACAGCTAGCCACGAAACGGGTGTCCGGGACCGTGCTGCATAGTCATTGGGGGGGGAACCATAATTAAATTGTGGTCTGTGTAGGCCTAGCATGTTGCCAGGGAGCCAGCTGTGGCACGTGGGAACGCAACACCACGTGCCCCCTGGTAGTGTTGAAGCCTCCAAGACCCTTGGTGCTGAGGCCCCAGGGCAAAATTACATCAGTTGGAGATATCCTGGTTCCTTGAGAACCCACTAGTAATGAAAACAGGGTTTCACCTTGTGGAAACAACAAACTCCTTCTTAACCTGCGACTGCCCCCACATGAAGACAGCCATCAGTGTAAAGCCACCAGCACCCTGAGTCCTCTGATGTGATCCTCCGCAGCAGGAGACCTTCTTAGCATAGGTCTTGACCCCCTGGTCATTGGATAAGGCCATTGCTGCATAGCCCAGCAGCCCTGGCTGGCTTGAGTGTCCGTCTCGGCCCATCCTGAGGCACTGGCCTCCCAGCCCACACCGTGCACGGCTGAACATATTTCACCCTTTCACCTGCCCCTCACACAGGCACTGGGGGATCTTGTCCAGACCCCCTGCTCCAATCCCAGGCCATTTATCAGGGTGGCCCTGAGGTAAGGGGAGGGGGGGGCAGAGGGCCTGAGCAATGGCAGGCACTCTGCCCAGCACCTCGCCCTTGAGCACAGGAGAATGGAGCCCCACCCAGGAAGCTCTGAATGCAGAGGTCTCCTCCCCCAGGACAGCATGGCCAGCCCCTCCATCAGCCCCTTGGACTCCGAGGGCCATATAGATCTGTGAGGATGTCACAGAGGCAGAGGGCTCACCAGGAAAGGTTCCAAGGGGGTTGTCACGGGGTTGGCCACAGGAGGCCACAGGCGTCCAGTGAGGATACTGCCTCCTACGGGGAACCCTCTGCACCACCCTGTAACCAAGGCAGGCACAAGAGCAACACTCAGCCACCCGGAGGCAGGAGCTACGGTATAGTCCCTGAGGCCCCTTCCTACTGGCAAGTGCCCAAATAGAAGGCCCTTCCGGGGCTGCCTTAGTCACCACAGATCAGGGACCCTCAACCTCCTGTTTTATCACTAGATGGTCGCTATAGGAACAAAGGGTGAAATGACCTTGCTTCTTTGCCTGGAAGAGGCTGCTGTGGTACTGTTTAAATCACATTCTCCTGCTGGATACCATGTGCATCTTCTCAGACCTTAGAGACCTGCACTGTTCAGTGCACAATACCGCAGCACGCAGGGGGGCTGTTGGCTCCCAGCCAAGCGGCCCCCAGCATGGCCACAGCCTTGGGGACAGAGTCCGTCCCAGCCCCTTCCTCTCACATTCCAGTTGAGCTCCCCTAGCTGTCCTCTGTGACTCACTGTGGGCCTAGAAACTGCCCAAATAATCCTCCTCTATGGTGCCTCTCTCAGGTATTTTGTCACAGTACATGGACACTGACTCATGTGCCCAACCTCTCAGGAACATGGGAGACTACTGGAAAACTAGGGAGGTGCCTGCTGCTGTCTACGTGGCATTGTCAACCTCACAAGGGATCTCAGCGCCAGCAGCTGGCACGTACCTAGGTACAACTCTGTATCTACGATGCCTGTCATCAGAAAGGACCTGCACCCTCCATGGGAAGGCCTGAGGAGAAGTTTTCCAGTGACTGCAAATAACTGAGAAACAGACTAAGCTGCAGAAGACTTCCTGCCACATCCGAGGCCCCTTCCAGCACTCACAGAAGACCTCGGCAGAAGTTCGGTCAGCATGTGTTTGTCACTAGGGGTTCGGGAGAGAGCCCTGCATTCCAAACAGACTCACATGTTAACAGTTGGCACTAGGAAGACATGTCTTTTTTTTATATAAAAAAATTTATTTCTCTGTAAATACAAATTCCAATATTAACAAACAATAGTCCAGTGAAAAAATACTAGGCATTAACATGGAAAACTTTTTTTTAGATTAATAAATAGAACTTTGGCATTCAAAATTCTAGCTGTAAACTATTACAAAACAAAAACAACCCCTTTACAAAAGGAGGAGGCAAAAATGCTAGTCAGAAGGCATAAGCCAGCCAGTGGCTCCCACTCCTCTTCACAGCAAGTGCATCGCACTTACGGAAGGGACACTATGTACACATGAGGTATCCAGGGTGGCTCAGGAACTGAACCTCGGGCATGGCGCTGCCGCGGGGCTCCGCGCTCCTACCCCGTGGGGCTGCCCAGCACCGAGGGCCTCTGCCCGTGCCCACGTTTAACTTAAGTAACAGCTCCCGCGTTAGCGCTATGTACACACACACGGCCACACATCTACACAGGGACACGTTCTGCTCTCGAGGAGCCCCACCCCACAGCAAAGCCAGTCCCCAGACAGCCCTCCGGGGTCCCTCTGACTCGACAACGCTGCTCCCTGTCGCTGAGTCGCGCCTGCTCAGAGCTCCTGCAACCGAGAGGGACGCTGGCCTGCTGCAGGCAGAAGGCACACGAGGTTCTCCCACACGCAGCTGCAACACTGGAGCCAGACGTCCTGCTCAGAAACTGCCTCCCCGGAGAGTATTTCTCGGAAACAAGAAAAGGCTCACAGTCTTTTCCCTTCATGATTAAAGACATGATAATCACATGGCAAATACCACTGGGGGCATTTGGGGGCAAAGCTGGAAATTTGACGCCTCATATAAATTAGGCAACAGTTTCTCTTATTTATGAACACTGAAGAGAACTCTCACAAGCGGCAGCTAGAGCTTCAGTTCATCGCCCTGTCTTGCCGCACGTGGCTGTAAGCGCAGCCTGGCAGTGGGGGCCTGTGGGAGGAGGAGAAAGCCAGCAAGTCACACCCGGGATGACCGCGCAGCCTGGCCGCAGAGCCCGCGCGCCCAGCACCTCAGCAGTGGCTGCTTCTGGGAGAACGCACGGGCCCACCTGGGAGCGCCCTCCAGTCCCTTAAACAGCACCTGAGAGCCCCCCCGAGTCTTGCGTGACACAAGTCATCCTGCAGACTCCTGAGCGGATCAGAAATGTGTAACATTCATCTTAGCAACACTGTCCAGCCAAGAGATTGTCTCCAGCAAGCCATGTAGGCCTAATTCAGTGTAGTAAACGGTCACACCAAAATAAATCTTCTTAAGATATAATACTGTTAACATCACATAGTGAATCCTATTGAAAATACAAAAGGGGCCACGCTTTTTAAAATTAAACTCAGGCATCTCTGACCTAGTTACCACTCGCACGTCTTACAGTCCGAGCTGCTGAGGGCTCACAGCCAGCCAACAGCTCACTCCACTCCTCCGACACGAGGGCAACAGCAGCTCCTGCAGCTGCCTGCGGCCAGCCGATCTGACCTGCTCCCGTGGCCTGGGGCTTCAGCTGACACAACTGTCCCCTTGAACTTGCGCTTAGGGACCGCGTCGGAAGGAGCTCAGCTGGGAACCCATGACTGTGAGAAATGTTACCGCTGTACGACCCTTCCCAGGAGGACGAGTTCTCCATGCCCAGAAGCAGAGTTAAAGAGGGGCCATCGCTGAGGACATTCCTGCCGCTTGTAGGCGACATCATCCCAGGCACACCTGGCTGTAGCAACAGCTTCGCTGAGCGGCGCAGCGCGAGCCTGATACACCGAGCACAGCTGCCCACCCGCTGCACCACCTAGCGGGAAACTTGTTCTCAGTGATGCCAACACTGCCATCGTGCTAATCCAAGAGGGATCCTGGGCAGGGGGAGCTCATGAAAGATCAAAATAAAACATAAGACACTACTAGGGATTACTAGCTTCACTCCCCTCAAATGCCCCAGCACGCTCCGGGTTGCTGGAGACTCTGTGCTGCAACTGAAGCTCCGCCCAGCACATCTAAGCTCCTCCTCTGCTCAGAGCAAGCACCTGAACCTGCAAGGGACTGGCAGCCCTTCGCTGACGTCCTACTATGCTGAAATGACTTTGCCTCAAGATATGAGAATTAAATTCTGTAATTCTTAGAAAACTTCCCAACAAGACCAGAAAACTGTCTAAAACAGAAACAAATAACCATAATTTCATTTTAAAAACACAACCACTGCAAAAATCTAAGCCTAAACCTTAAAGCTAGCAGACACTTAAGGAAGAACCGACCGACCCAAATGGGACACACTGGCCCATTAGTCCATGTATTCTCAAATCCCGGCAGCACAGAGTGCAGGGCCGCTGCCTCGCGGGGGCTGCTGGGCAGGGGTGTGGCCTTTGCGACTGACCAAGGCCAACTTCGCACCTTAACTCTGCACTCTTTTTACTACTGTCTTCAACCAAGCGAGCATCCCGGCCCACCGCTCCTCCCGTAACTGAGTCCCAGTGAAGTGAGGTGGACCCACAGCAGCGCAGCCAGAACTCCGGGCAGGCAGCAGGGCGGGGGGCCCTCCAGAGGCCAGCCAGCTGCAGGCACAGGCACGCCGACGCTGGGCCACCCCGCCACAGGTCCACTTCCATCAGTTGTGCCACACGCCTCACACCCTGTCCTCCAGAGTTGAATAGGCCTGGCCAAGTCCACATCCTAGACAGAGCTCCACTGTAAGGAAACGCACCTCCCACGAGGCCAGAAAACCTCAGCTCCGCTTGATTCTGCTTGATGCCAGTGTTAACACACAGCTACGCAACAGGCTGGCTTTCTCCTAAAGTAGCTGAAACTTTGAAAGAGGCACAAAACTGTTAAACTGTAAACACCGAAATGTGGATAAATAAGCTATTCTTCCAGTCACTGTCAGTCGTCTTTTAAAATGACCTGGGCCCTGGAAGCCTGCATTAGTCAGACAGATGGCTTTGTTCACAGTGATACATATAATACATAAATAAAAACTGGAACTGTTATGCTAAAATTAGTTCAAATTATGTTAAACCTGGTAACACATGAATTACCTACAGTACACCAAGAGCCACCAAGCGTCGGCCTTAGCCTCAGCTCAGTGACTACTGAAACACAAGCGATGTGGCCCTCCCCTATGGCTCCAGCCAGCCCTCCACCGGAAATCCTGCAACAGTGAGGGAGGAAGGGAGGAGAGATGGTGCGTGCCTTTCTCAGAAGCTCTGTGCTGTGATTCTTGAGATCATCGGATTTTGTGGATAACACACACACACACACACACACACACACACACACTCCAGGAAAAAACAAATCCTACCCTTTCTGAGGGCACTGTTTACAGCTTGGCCCTACAATCAGTAGTTTCAGAAGATGGATGTTTTCTTGTAGACTTTACAGCTTTTAAATGGTAATTTGAATTTTTTGCCTGACTGGAAGCCCTCCAAAACCTCCTCACAACCACCTTTTCCTTCAGTAAAACAAAACCACAAGAACCCCTCTAAGGAAGCCGTGTTCTCACATCTTCCTGTGGGACTCCTGGGCAGACCTGCACAGAGCCGGCGTGGCCGCCCCTGTCGAGCCTCACTGGGTGACGCAGCTGTCCCCCATGTCCTGGGCGTAGCGGTCAGAGATTGTCGTCCGCAGCTCGTCAATGTCCCTCCGTAACTGGCACACGTCAGACAGCCTCTTACTGAGCGTTTCTGGGCTGTGGTCAACTTCCACATCTTCAGCTGAACAATTCATCGCTGTGTGAATAAAGCACAGAGGAAGGGCGAATGTTTTGCTTTTCAGGACTTCACCTTAAGCATTATGGAAATATAATGCTACACAGTACTAGTGAGGCTCCGACTAAATTATACCTCACTTGATGTTGAATACTGCAGACATCACCAACCTGGTCCTTTAAAAATTTTGCTAGCTAAAAATGTGTAAAATTCAGAGTGATACCCACAAATTCAACAGGCTTCCTGGATGGTAATATTCAAGGTGCAAAAATACCCTCTAAAGTCTCTTCCAAGTTCAACTACAGCCCTCAGTTCCTTCTATTAGTCAGAGATCTTTAGATAGCAAGAGGGATTATCCTAACTTTTATGATCACAAAGTGAGTTTTTGATTGGCAGGCATATACTAGTTTTCGTAATACACAGAGGCGCTGCCTGCGAGGACCCCACAATTCCCAGCGGCTGGGCCGAGCTGGCACTGGCTTCCAGGGCCTGACGATGAGTCAGCAGCTCTCCTGACCTTCCTGAGGTCCTCTGGAAAGTGGGCGTCGGCAAGGGCCAGCAGAGCCCTTGCTGCTCCTGTCAGCCCAGGGGCTTGGCACTGTCAGGCAGCTGGTACTTTAATAAGCAAACCCAAATTCTGGCGTGGTCCAGCAGAAAGGCTGGAAGCCGAGTGTGGTACCTCGTCTCTGCTCTCCTCAGCTTCTGGTGAGCGCCACACGGAAGCGTGGCCAGGCCTCCCTGAGGAAGCAGCAGCCCGGCCCACCAGGCAGGCCAAGAAGGCAGAGGAGTGAAGGCACAGAGCGGACAGAACAGAAAAAGCTGCAGGGCAAAGCTGCCAAGGCGTACGGGCACCACCTACCTGTACCACAGGAGGGTACACTGGGAAGCCAGGCTCCCAATTTAGACAGTTTAGACTGACAGAGGCGTCAGTCCATGAGGAGGCTCCAGGGCCAAGAGTTAAGGACAGCAGTGCCACAGGGCTCATGGCTAGAGCCGCGCCCAGCTGCACTGCGCCTTCAGGCCCGCCCGTGACAGAGCCCGTTCTGGCAAACTTGGTGGCTCCCACAGGAGCCACGAGGCCTCCAGGCAGCGGTGGACAAATGTCTGCCTGCCATGGGACAGCAGCCAGGCTGGGGAAGGCTACTTGACAAATCCTGAGGAAAAGAAGCCGGGACCTCAGGAGGAAGAGCAAAGGAGCTCGCAGAAGGTGGGGACTAGGGGTGTTCAGGCTGAGTGTGGAACACCAACGGTCGGAAGGCAGGGTTGGGCTGTGGGGCACTGGAGTCACAAAGACTCAGGGTTCCGGGAGCCTAACAACCAGCTGGCTGGCTCAACCTTGTGGGCAGGCAGGGGCAGGGAGGCAGCAGACGGGGCTGCCCATCACTCCCGAGGATGAGGAAGGCCGTGAGTGGGGGTGCTGAATGTGGAGGGTGGGCAGCTTTGGCAGGACAGATGGGCCTTCTGCCTCTCATGCTCAGAGGCCATGGGTAAGTCTATCACCCCGATCCCCAGGGCTGCTGCCCTGGGCCTGCTCAAAGAACCCCACCACCACCCGGACACAAGGCCCGAGACTGAGCCCAGGCCTGTGCCCCGCAAGACCCACATACAATGTGGCTGTGGGCCCGTTCTTTCTGTAAGCAGGGAGGTCACATCCCCGGAGTGAGGGACCCCAGCAACACCTACAGCCACGGCCCAGGAGGAAAGGAGGGAACCCAACAAACAGGGAAGGCAGGCAGAGCTCCTGCCGCTCAAAGACAGACGGGTTTCTAACCGCTGATCCACTTACACCTGATCCCCAGCAGCAAGGAGAGGTTGGGCTCCTTGCCCTGGGCTCGCTGGGTTAGGACGCTGCACAGCGCCTTCAAGTCGAGCAGGCAGCAGGACATCTCCTTGAAGAGCTGGTCAACCACCGCCAGGTCCAAGCGCGGCCGCGTGGGAGGCGCCGGCTGCCCTCTCGGCGGCTCTGCCTCCTCCACCTGGTCCTGGTCCAGTCCCAGCAGAGCGTGCGGCTCTCCTGTCTGTCTGTGGTTCTGTGATGGAACAAAACATCAGCCGTTAGCACAGAGGAAAGGTACCCAAAAGCCCGCAGGCGACGGCTCCCAAGACTGTGAGCAGAGGTCCGTCACCAGGTGTCTCGCTGTGCACACACGACACAGGCCGCACACAGACCGGGGGAAGAGGACTCGTTCATACGGCAAAAATGGCTCTGACAGCCCAGCGTGGGCCTGAGTGGAGAAGCGTGGTCTCAGTTCCTAGGGCTTTCTCTCATGTTTTCCTAGAAGTGAGATTTATTCTAAAGACCAACAGATTTGTGACACATTCAACCTTTCAGTAACTTTACTCCTAGTGACAGTTGTAATGAAGTTACTAAGCATGTCAGGTGGGCATGATGGTGCACACCTGTGAGTTCAAGGCCAGCCTGGGGTGCACAGTGAATGCAGGGCCAGCCTGAACTATGACAAAGTTCAACACTGTGCAACCTGAGCATGTGATGACCAATCTGACCCCATGATGACCGGACACTGCATGATCTGGTCAGTAAGCAACCCTCATGATGTACTCTCGTCCCCCAAAAGTGACCTGAGTTTCATGAGGTCTCTAGCTCTACTGTGTAGCCTCAAGAAATACAAGAGCGTAAAGAACAAGATAAATGACACCCATGCAGAGACAATGAGACAAACCTAAAGGGTGGGATAATCCAAGTCTTGAGAAAAATGGGCTCCAGTCTTCAACAATACAAGGTACCCGTACCAAAACCCCAAAATGGTTCACAAGCAAACACTACTAACATAAAGGGATGTAAGGATTTGTGGGACACTACTGCCAAGCACAGGAAGTCGTCCCTGACTAAATGCTGCTTGCAATGGCACTGAAAACATCTGAGAAGTGGCAAAATCTGCACATAGCTGCAGCATTATCAAATGTCAAGGAATCACGGTTTTTACCGGGTATGACAATTATGGTTTCTCAGGAAAATGTCCCTACCTAACCCCTGGATGTGCGTTTCTCAGGAGCTAAGGTGGAGGTGAGTCCGAGCACAGCTCGGGTGTGCACCTTGCTTCCCAGAGCGCGGTCCTCATCTCCTACGGCTGACACAGGCGTCTGCTCTGGTGACGACCCCAACCTGCACCTTCCTTTGGCTCCTCAGGGCTGGTTTTGGTTGTGCTTAGTTTACGCCCTATTTGCTCACTTGGGGGCCTTGGTTTGTACAGTCACTGACTTGGGTGGAGTCAAGGCTGGCTCTACACGTGGAGTCTGAGACAGGAGAACAATCAAGGTCTGTCCTCCTATTGTAATTTTCCTAAGAAAGCCAATGGACTTAATTACCTGGCACATCAAAATCAAGTTGCCAGTTTGAAGAGTGTACTAATAATTAACACAGACAAACTAAGCCCTGGCTGACACCGCAAGCAGTGTGGACCGGCCTCCCAGGGCAGTCCGAGTCCGCCCTACTCACCTCCAGCAGTGCTTTCATTAGTCTCTGGAGGCTTCTTTCTTTCCTCTCCAGCTCTTGCATCAACATCTGTGTGGCTGATTTCTCTTTAGAAAGCTTCCCTTGGACAGACTAGGATAACAACAAAAATGGTGTAAAGCAAAACACCTAGCACGTAGAAGAAAGCACTGGGTTAACACAGGAACCAGCAACACTGGCTCTGAATGCTTTGGAAGACACATCTCTGAAGTAGCAAGAAGACAGAACAGCGTACTTTCAGGGAATGCTATCACAGCATTATGAAAACATTCCCTTTTTAATTTTCATTACTGAAATCTAAGTTTCAAAGCAGCTTATCTGTGATGTTCTTGCATGATTCTAATTATGAAATTCTAACAAACCTTTCAAAGCAATCCATGTTACTAACTTACAGAGTAGATGGGTTCTTTGGGTATATATATTTCTGGGCTCTGAAATTCTTTCTTGGTTGGATTTGATTGAACAATATGTGGAGATTTATTTATTTAGCTGAGTATTTATAATTTCTGACCCAACAATATTATGTGGCTGTAATCCAAAATTCAACCTAAAGTTTACGGTTTGTGACTGTCTATGAGAATTACATAAGAAAAACATCATAAGGAAACTATTTTTAAAACTTACATTTTAGTAATAAAAACTGAATAGAAAGGGTGTTGCCACCAACCATAACATCAGGACCACTTCAGGGTCATGCTGAACGCAAGGATCAGCTGCAAACTAATGCTTGGGAGCGGGAGACTGTTTCAGCCAGCAATGACGCGGGCAGCTCGCTGGGAGCACCAGCCACAAGTATGTAACAGGGTCACTTGTACAGAGGAGGACAACTGGACTGGGGAGCAGCACCGGGGTTCACGAGGACACGCAGCGGCGGCAGTGGCGGCAGCAGCGGCAGCGGTAGCAGCGCCCGGCAGCTTGCGCTCCCAGGCGCGCTGACGCGTCCAGGGTCATTAGGCAGGAGTGAGGGTGAGAACCTTCACAGCCACGCCACCGGAGCCACTATGTGGCCTTATATCATGTGAAAAAGCACACTGTTGAGGGATGGGGTGAAAGAAAAGAACTTTAACCGATTTTCTCATGGTCTCAAAGTAAGACAAACAGAACAAAATCTGATAACTAAGACAGGTGTCCAAAATGAAGCACAATTCACGCAATATACAACACAATTTCTTCTTCAAGAAATCATGGTATTTCGTTTTTTGCTTTACCTATAATTCACGTGAGCTTTTGAAATACATATTGCTATTTATAAACTCTAAGGTACCGTGCATTTCTTCTGATATATTAATTCATAATGCCCAGTGTTACTTTCTTGTACACAAGTCAGAAAACCCGAGACACTTCAGTTTATCTGTTCTACCAAGAATGAATAATGTATGTTATCTCATAAAGAATTATGCAAAGCATTTGCTGAGATCTAACATTTTTTTAAAAGAGCCGAACTGCTCCAAAGAAGGCATTCTACTACACAGTATTCCTTTCTGAAATAAACTTTGGGCTTTGTGGAATTCAGATTAACAACCTGCTCGTGATTCGCTGCACATGTTGAGGATAAACATCTGAATTAAGTTTCTGACTTCTCCAACCTCTCCTATATTCCCAGCAGACGGCTTTGAGGATTCTCCTGGATCACTGACCTGCATGGCTACTTCTGAACTACAAGAAGTGCTGAGCACAAGTGCGGTCAGGCGCACCACGGACCAGGGCCTCAGTGGGAGGCACTCTCCGCACCCGCGAGCCCGGCTTAGGCGGCAGCACTCCGAGAAGAGACTCACACTGTTTCGTGGGGCACACGCGCACACACCCAAGCACTGCCCCTCCTGCCACCCCTCATGTGAACGTTCTCCTGTCCCAGGTGAACCTGGAATGCAAGGGACTCCTGACGCTGGGTGCTCATCAGGTGGGCAGCTGCACAGGAACAGAGCTTCAGAAAAGGAGCGCTAGCATCGCTAGCGCAGGGGAGCGGGAAGGGCTGCGTGTCAAGTGCACCCGAGAGAAGTCTGCGGTGCAGGGGACAGGGTCAGCAGGCATCCCGAGAGGGGGTTCTGCCGGTGCACAGGGCCTGCCTGGGGCAACTGACCTGCGTCTGAGGAAAAGCGTGAGCGCCACGGTGAGTGCAAACATCAGCTTTGGAAGGGAACGCAAGGAGGGAGCTGATGATGTGAGGGCTCCTCAGTCAGTGAAAGAAAATCAGTGGCCTTCCCAGAGTCTGAGAACAGACCGGGGTGCCATGAGTGTGTCAGCATGGATTTCACCCGGAGAAAACTCCATTCTAGTCCCAGGCAAACACAAGGTGTCCTCCAGAGAAGAGCACAGTTGTCTGTGCCCCACTTTAAAGGTCTGCCAGGCCTGCGCAAAGCCTTCTATAAAGTTATCTGTCCCAGAGGCCTCCACAGGACCCAGCCAGAGACCTCAGGGTGGCTCATCTTGAGGGGGTTCATCTGCTCCTAGCCAGGAAGGAGTGAAGCCCAGGGCAGGTGCTTGGAAGCAGCAGCCAGAACCAGCTGTGAGCTCAGCACCTCCAAGCCCTGGCTGCGCCAAGCCTGTGGAGAAGGAAGGGTGTCTCCGCCTGCAGCTGCTGCTGCTATGGCAAAGCCTGGCCCACGCACAGCACCACAACGCTTCCCACCCTCTCAGGCAGGCAGACACAACCACCAGAGGCTGCCCTCGCTCTTGGGCTGGTGTAGGTGAACACTCTCCTGGTCCACACCCTCTGAACTAAGGGTTTTCAAAACGCTGGCTGAACTGTACGCTACTTTCCCAGAGCAAATCAGCAACACTACCTGAAGTGCCCTGCCGTGGAACCTGAAGGGCCTAGTCTGTGAGGCAGTTTAGGTCACCGTGTGTTGCTGGAAACAAATATGGCTGAGGGGAGAGGATCCTTAGCTTGAGCTCAGCCCACACAACTTAGTGAGACACCGTCTCAAAGAAATGCATAAAAACAGTTGGGCTGTAGCTCAGTGCTACACTCCTGGGTCCAGTGCTGGGGACTGGGGAGAGGGAGAAAAGCAGCTGCCAACTCCTGGCCCTTGACAGCTGGACATGACCACAAACAGAATTACAGGAGACACACACACACACACACACACACACACACACGTACGTCCACTAGGCAAGTTTATAGCCAGAAAACAGACTGATGACTGCTACTGCTGAGGCAGGGATGAAAGATCACACAAGGCTCTGGCAGACACACGACTGGCACCTGGGAGGCGGAGGCAGGGGATGCCACCAGTTTTAAGACCAGCCTGGGCTACACAGTTCAAAGCCAGCCTGAATTACATGGCAACAACCTGCCTCACAAAAATAAACAAAAAGGCTACAAGCTTTCTTCTTTGTGCATGTGCATCCTTATTTTTTATTTTTTGAAAAAATAAAATTTCCAAACAAAATAAAAGAGGATAAAAACAGTAGTTGGGGGCTGGGGAGATAGCTCAGTGGAATAAGTGCTTGCATGGCAAGTGCAAGGTCCTCAGTTTGATCCCTGGTACCAACAACAACAAAAAAAAGTTAATACAGTGCATACTGTCATCTTCCAAGTAGTTACTCAGTACAAGATATGGGCATAAACAACCTCTAAACGTTACCACAAACTTGAATGAACTAAGAAATTAGTAGTACATCTTTTTTTCCTCTTCCATTCATTTCCCCTTTCAAGCCTCTTAATTCCTTTTGAACCGTTTCCTCCCTTGTCACATTATCTACTGTACATTTTGGTATTTACGCCTTCAATTTGTTATACCAAGGAGACAATGTGATGCTTACACATGAGAGTCTGATTTTTCTTACGATTATGGTCTCAAGCTGCACTGATTTGTCTAGAAATGTCTCAGACTTTTCCTTTAAGGCACAATGCTCCACTGTATAAAACACCCACAACTCTATCCACGCCTTGGTTGCCGGGCACGTGAGTTGTTTTCAGGATCTAGCTATTACAAATTGTGCTCCTATAAACATGGGTACAGATAAAGAGCTGCGCTGCCATTCGTTTCTAATTCTCTTAGGAAGATGCCCTGAAGGGGACCGGCTGGGTTGAATGAGAATACCAACCCTAGCTTCAGGGTTGGTATTCAGGAGAAATCTCGACTGATTTCCAGCAGGTTCCTCTTTCCCCAAAACCCCTCCAGCATTATACTTTCGGGGGTGAGATGGAATCTTCCCCAGGACCACACATTAAGCCACTTTCCCTTTCTGCAACCCACCCTGCACCAGGCCATGGCAGGCCATAGTTGTGCAAGCAATGGGCCACTGAGTAGAAGAACCAGCATCCTTCTGTTTCCCCATTATGAGCCGTGAGCTGCGCGCCAAGCACTCCACTCAGCTCTGTGCAGATGAGCCAGACAGCCTCCATGGTCAAGAGCTCAGAGAAAAACACGCACGCACGCACACGGGTGCTACAGTTGCTAAGACAGAAGGTCAAACGTGGCAGGAAGGAGGGGCGGAGGAGGGCAGCCAATCCACCCTCCTGGCAGAGCAGCTCTTCCTGGTGTCTGCCGGGGATTCTGGGGGCACAGGCACCTTGGGCACTGTCCCTGATGGAGCCCCGCGTGCACGCACTTTCACAGCAGCTGTACCCTTACATAATGCGGTGTGCATACAAGGACAGGCGTGGAGGAACAGCTGCGACGTCACAAGGGACGTGGCACACCGGAGCCGGGGGTTTCGCCCAGACAGCAGAGAGGAGCCTAACCATTTCTGAACTTTAATCATTTAAACCTCCTCACAGAGCTGAGGCTGCTGGTGGGAAAAGCGGGGCTGGAAAACAAATTCAGAAGAGACCGCAATAACGCAGGCCCTGACACCAGGCAGGAGCCATGAGACACCGCCAGAGGACAGACACCTGTAGGACTCCAGCACTTAAGACAGTGCGGAGCTGAGCAGCTCACTGCGGAACCCTAGGGAGGGTCTGCTGGAGGGAGGAGCTGGAAAGGGCAGCCCCGGGGAAGTCTGCGGGGTGAAGCCTGCACCGGCACTATGTCACTTCTTCTCGCATGCGTGCTCAGCAGTGGCGACCCGCTGCTTGTGATAAAGAGCAGGTGACGCGGAGGGAGAATAATCCTCACAACTTTCTGTAGAATTTATTCCACAAGCAATTCCTAAAAAACTGAAAGCTTAATACTAAAGATTATGTAATTTCGCCTCAAGTGTCCTTGTTTTCATACAAATGTAATAGACTTTAATACTTCTATATTATGTAAGCAGCGAATCTGCTTTTCACCGAATGAGCACAAGGATGAAATGTTTCTTACCTGAAGTTCTAAAGACATCTGATTAATTTCATCTTGTTGGCTGCTTATTATCTAAAACACAGGAAATAAATCAGTTTGAACCACCTCATTTTTCCCCACTGTTTTCTAAAAGTATCAATATTTCAAGAAAAAAGGAAGTATATAGAACTGCAAATATATTTTTAAAAGGCCTTTTTATTTTACAAAGATTTTCACGGTATCCTTTAAATAGCAACATGATTCAGATCATACATTAAAAAACTCCAAAAATCTCTTATGTTAAAACTTTTCTGGGCTGGCGAGATGGCTCAGCAGTCTAAAGCACCTGCTTAGGCAAGCTTAGGCAATCACAATGCCTGGCATCACATGCTGCGCCAGCCCCTCCCCAGGGCAGGCTGAGCCAGCCATTAAATAAATAAATAAGTTTTTTTTTTTTTTTAACACTTTGTACAATTTTTGAGAGACTGATTTATAAAATAAATATATTCCTTTTATTTAAATTTGAATCAGTTTGTTTAAACGCTATTTTCTTTCCAGATAAAAACATTCAAAGTAAAAATTTCAAAGCTATTGCACACAAGCAAGACCGGAAACCAAGCACAGGGGCGTGAGCGCAGCACGGCACAGCACCCACTCACCTTGCCTGCCGCTGCGCTCTGTTCTCGGAGGTCATCATTTTCGCTCTGAAGCTGTTTTGCGTCTAACATGGGAAGGCGGATTCCATCTTCCAAGCATCTTTCTACTTTTTGCTGCAAACTGTTTCAGAAAGATCGTATGAGGAAAAGCAGCTCTACGTACTGATCGGGATCGATGATGTGAACGCAACTAGGTCCCTGCTCGGGATTTTTTTTAATGAAGACCCACAGGACGCACATAAGTAAGCGGAACCACATTTTACACAAGAAAGGCAGGTCCACAGTTCCCTAGAATTAGCAAGACCAAGGCCAGAGCTGCCTCGCCTGTGACACATCTCACCCAGTGAAGTCTGCATCCCAAGACCCGAGCTCCGCCTCAGCCTCCCACTAGCCCGTCCCTAAAATGGACTAGGCAGATGGTAGATGCCGCCGGCCTTTCATTCCAGGAGGGACAGTGGCTACCGAAACCCACAGTGCAGCACTTCCTCTTCACTGTGTCTAAGACTCGGCTAGCAGCTGGTCCTGTGCCCATGGCAGAGAGACTACAGCAGGAACCCTCTGGCACCGTAAATGTAAGCAAGGACAGCAGAGGAGGGCTAGCTCTGAGATACGCACGACAGCAATGTTCAGATGAAAAGAAATCCTGTCGTTAACAATTAGGACCAAACCCCCCGAAATCCAAAGACAGCCCTACTTGAGCTGTTAATCGTACTCAAGAGCTATAGAGTACTACATGGCTTCTTATAACTGCATTTGGCATTTTCTATTTCCAGTGATTACAGCTACCTGAAGCTTTTCTCTTTTCCAAAGAAATAATGTTATATTCGTTAGTTCTTTAGCTGATAATCCTGGTTACAGTTTGGTCTTCAGACCCATCATGAACAAGGGTAATGGAGAAATTTTTATGTATTGCTAGTTGTCATACAGTATTTGCTTTCTTAATCTGTAAGTGATAACTATTTCTACTTCAGGGTAAGTTCCTTCTCCGTTTAGTGTCAAGACACTACCTTCCAAGTACTTGAAGAATTTCAAGACATTTCAAGAGATAACGTGCACTTAGTCTTAAGGTAGAGAAAGACGAGCCAGCGATAAAAGGGGCAGACGTCTGTTGTGGTAAATCCGACACAGACGCATCCCGCACACCGATGTCCACGGCCTGAATGCATTCTGTCAGCAGCAGAGGCGCTGCTACTGCTCAAGACATCGCGCTGTTGCCCATATTTCTGGTGGAATACTTTCCTTAATTTATAAATCCCAAATATTCTGAAGAATTCACAAAGCATGAAGCTTAGACACACACAAAACAGATAAAAATGATTATACAGTTCCTAGTTGCATATATAAAGTTCTGAGGAAAGAAACTATACCCTAGCCACTAGATCAGCAACACGCAGCCACATAGTGCCGAGAACAACACACACGTCTCTGGCTCTGTGCCTCCATGTAAAAGAGAAAGATCTAGGATGACACTGTCTCAGACTGTATTAAGTCAAGACCAAAAAGTGGCAATGTTTTCTGAAATTCGCCACTTCAAATCTTTCCAAATCAAAAATACTAGACTCACTGTGCTCCAAAAACCTAATAAAAGAAGAAGTCTAAGTAGAAGGTCCAAGGCCATATAAATCTGTAAAAGCACACAGTGGAACAGAGCATATTCATCTGCACAGCTTGGTCTAGGCTGACAGCACCCACAGGACAGACCCAGGGTTTCTCCTTTTTATCAGTGCAGGTGAGAAGAAAAGGCACAGGGGAGCTCCTGAAGATCAGGAAGCTGTTCAGAGACCAAAGAAAAGGCAGAGGGCATGGAGTGACAAGGAGGGAAAATGAAGAATTAGAGGAAGACACACATGAAAGCGCAACATAAGCAGGTGACTCTTGGGAGGTGACACAGGCAGCTGAGGACCTCAGGTTCCCATTTTTTCTCCTCGTTTTTTGTTGCCAATAATCAAATCCTGGGACCTTGCACTTACCAGGCAAGTGCTGTACCACTGAGCTGTCCCCAGCTCCAACTTAGTTATCCTGGAAAGGAGAATTTTTTGGCATCTAAAAAATAATTTTAAAAAAGCTATGCACCAGGATACTTAAGACTTTGAAGGTAGCAATAAAGCAACATTTGCATGAAATTCATAGGAAATCAGATGGATTTAAATGTTGAATATACTGAGTTTATGATCATATAAACACAAACCACTTCATTTACTTCTGTTCCCAGCGTCTGCTTGCAGCGCAGTGCTCACACTCACAGCTGCCGTGCACGTACACAACCACCCTCACCCCTGCCGTCCCCGTCCCCTTCCCTCCCGTGGCTCCCAGCGCCTGCTCACAGCGCAGTGCTCACACTCACAGCCACCATGCACATACACAACCACCCTCACCCCTGCTGTGCTCTTCCCTCCTGCCCTCCCTCGATCTCCAGATGTCTTCCCATGTGCAAAAGAGCTATCGCCCTGTTTCCTATTTTCCACCTTCGATTTTGCTCTTTATTTATACTTTGGCTTTAGTACACATGAGAAATTTAAGCCTGTGTGTCTTATTTATTTCACTTGGCATTATGATTGCAAAGAGCACTTGCTTTTCTACAAAAAGAAATATACACTCTTCTTTATGTCACAGTGGTACATACTCTGTTGCCCATACATTTCTCATTTTCTTTATTCAACTACTGACGGACTTTTAAGCTGCTCCTCGATCTCACTATGTGCTGCCTTATGTAGGCAGGCATGCGTCACACTGTAACATGATGTCTTCACCCTTTCGGGAAGGCGCCTAGAAGGGGAATAGCTGGGACGCAGGAGACCTTCATGATACATCGCTTCTGTTTCCACCACCAGTGCAGAGGGCTCCCTTGATCCCCCACAACCACACCAGCACTGCCACTGTTCAAGGTCTTGATGATGCCACACTCGCTGGAGTAAAAGGAAACGGGTGTTGTCTTATTTTTCTTATGGCCAGCAATGTTGAGTATTTCTTCATCTGTTTCTTGGCTATTTGTACTTCTGAGAAGAGTATATTCATTTCAGTTGCCTATTTCTTGTTCAGATCTTTTATTTTTTGGGGGGGTGCTTTAATTTTTTTGAGTGGCTCATATATGCTAGATACCAGTCCTTTATCCAAGGAGTAGCTCATATTTTTTTTTCCTAATCTGAAGACTGAATTTCTTACATTTAGTTTTCATGCTCTGAAACTTATTTAGGGTTGTTTCATCCATTTATAGTTAACAGCCTCAAGGGTTCAACTCTGCCCCTTCAAAGAAAGTCTATGCATGTCTTAGGTTCCTTAGGAATCCAGGCTTACACACATGCCCGAAATACACCATGCTCCCCACCCACCGTGTTCCCAACTGCACAAACTCAGGAGGGCCACACGCGGCAGCTGCACGAGAGGCCTGCAGGCCCCTGACGAGGCCACCATGCCTGCGGGTCACAACTTTCTGGGACACAGCCTAAAGGCCAAAGTGCATCCCCTGCTGGCTCCTTCTTCTGCTGTTTAGAGGTTTTCTGACAAGCTCATCGATAAAGGGTTTTCACTAACGTGCACAGTCTTCAACTGTCATTTTTACCATTCTCATCACAACTGTTTCAATGAAATTATACTTCTGATTCTTAATAGTACATCTTTAAGAAAAATAATAAAGTAATACTTAGAAATTTGTCCATTTTAAGTAAAATGCTTGGGAAAATACAAGAATAGGCAAAGTAACCAGAAAATCTTACCTCTGAATGGAAGCCACTAACTCTTTTTCCTTCTTTTTCTGGCACATTAACTGTGCCTCTTTGTCTTGACATTGTTTTTCAATATCTTCAAGCTTTTTTTCTCTATTTATCAAAGCCTCTTGCAAATTTTTATTTTTTTCTTCTAGAACCTGAAGCTAAGGAGAAATTTTTGAAGTTCATAACACATACAGAACTAAATGCTTCTATTAGAAACTACTACTGTCCTCAAGAATTAACAGATCCATTGCTAGTACCACACAACTTTTTTTCTGTGCAAGAGTTGGGAGGATGAGATTATGAAGAGTGAGGTTAGAAATTTCTACAAAGAAAAGGTCAAGTCTCCTTTGTATTTTTAAAACTGTAAGAAAGCACACATTAAATTCAGCATCTTAGCCATTTTAAGCCACAGCTCAGTACTGCTGAGTCCACTCACACTGGTGTCAACCGAAACTCTACCCAGGTGACAATCTGCACCCACCTCGTCCTTCACCCATTTCCTGCCAACCTCTGTCTCTAATTCAACTGCTTGTGCGCCCCACAGGGGCGGAACCACACAGTACCATCTTTGCTAAGCTCAAGGGATCCTGCATCTTAAGCCAGGCGGCAGCATGAGGCCACATTCTTTCAAGTGCACAGCTGAACGGTGTCCCCCCACACGTGCACAATAGCACCCCAGCACCCCGGGGCACATGTACATCCCTGGGTACCTGCCCTGACTCCCGCTTGCAGCAGACACTGCAAACACGTCTGGCCACACCTGCAGGGTGGCTCGATCCTGTGTGCTCAGGTCTGTGTTGCTCTCTTGTTCCTGCCCACGCGTGCTTTCACTATGATCTTTAAATTCTTTTCTGATTTTTGCCTCTCTTGGTTTTACAGCTTATAAATTAATGTAAAGTAAAAGGACAGCACACAAATTTTAAAGAATGCAAAATAAAGGCATTCTCTGAATTAGAGCAATGGTTCTCAACTGGCTGGTTTCCCCCAAGGAGCAGGCAGGTAGGTAGTGTTACTACCACTGAGAGGGCCCGACGCAATGCACAGGGCAGACCTCTCACACAAAACTGTCTCCTACTGCAGTCCACAGTGCTGAGGTGGAAAGTCAAGAGCCAGAAGGCCTTTGAGAAAACTAAAGCGGTTTAATGGATTGGTAACTAAGAGGCTAGGTCTGGGCAGGTGAGGTGGCAAGACTTGGCGTGAGGCATCGTCAAGAGAAAAAACAGAAGTCAGAGGAGTGAGCAGAGGTCATTTCTAATACCAAGGTGTAAGAAAAACTGGTCAGAGGCTAAGAATGAGTGAACTGAGGGTCCCACAGATATGCAACCAAGGTCAGGAAGAGTCCTAGGTCTCAGAGCACGCCGGGACACGTGGAACTGGGGTGCAGGTGTGCGTAGGCAGTGCAATTAGACTGCTTCAGAAAATACCTTCCAGAGCGGGGCGCTGCCACAGCTCCAGCAGGACAGTGAGCATGTGCTAATGGGGCAGGGATCCCTTCAGCTTAGAGGAGCCAAGTTCTGACATAGGCTAACCCTATGGTGATGGAAGCGCTGGCCAAATCTCCAATGAGCCGGCCCAGGAGGCGGGCCCACCTTACCTGCAGGCTCTGGCTCTGCACGTCGTCCAGGGTGGGGAGATCTGCCAGGTACTTCTCTAGGGTCTCGATTCTCCTCTGCTTTTCTTTGTTTTGTTCAGACTCCTTCTGGCATTTCTTCTTCAGACTGCTGATGTATCTGTCTCTCGTTTTCAGCTAAAGAAAGGAGTCAAGAGTGCCCAGCAGCGTTGAGTCACTGAACCATAAGAACAAAACTAGTGCTGTGATCCCGGGCATCGGCGAGTCGGGCCACAGCTCCAGGGAACAGTGAAGAGTACCACGAACACAAGACACACTTCCTCCTAAGATCCCATTTCCTTCAAGTTTTTAGAGTACCAGAACTACTCTGCTAGGAAGCGCTTGGTGATACAGGACAAAAGTAAGTAGCACACACCTAAATACAGGATGACAGTTCACCTGAGAAATCATTTGTCAGGCTGCTTAGGCCCGTACTGAAGGGGACACGACGGTCTGTGCAGCACATGCACAAGAACTACCAAAATACAGCATGAAAATTGGCTGACGCATTACGCCACAGCACATCATCCTGGCCTGCTGCTGGCCCACAGGCTTCTCAGTAGGTCTGGCATGGATAAGATCTATGAAGGCCAGGTGGAGCTGACTGGGGATGAACACAATGTGGAGAGCATCGGTGGCAAACCTGGCGCCTTCCCCTGCTATTTGGATGCAGGCCTTGCCAGAACTGCAACTGGCAATAAAGTTTTTGGAGCCCTAAAGGGTGCTGCGGATGGAGGCTTGTCTGCCCCTCACAGTACCAAATGATTCCCTGGTTACGACTCCGAAAGCAAGGAGTTCCATGCAGAAGTCCATCAGAAGCACAGCATGGGTCACAATGTTGCAGATTATATGCACTGCCTAATGGAAGAAGATGAAGACGCTTACAAGAAACAGTTCTCTCAGTGCATAAAGAACAATGTAAATCCAGGCATGGAGGAATTGTATAAGAAAGCTCATGCTGCTATACAAGAGAATCCAGTCTATGAAAAGAAGCCAAAGAGAGAAGTTAAAAAGAAGAGGTGGAACTGTCCCAAAATGTCCCTTGCCCAGAAGAAAGATTGGGTGGCTCAAAAAAAGGCAGCTTCCTCAGAGCTCAGGAGCAGGTTACTGAGAGTTAAACTAAATTTCTGTGAAGATTTTTTCAGATAAAGACAAATAAACTGTTTCTGTGTTAAGCTCTGTTATAAGAGTCTAGGAAATAAACTGAAGCAAAGAAAAAAAAGAAAGAAAGAAAGAAAACTGGGAAAGCACTGGCTTCTGGGGAACCATTCCCAGTTCTTATTTCCTACAACTCTATACTTAAATGTTTTTTTTTTCTTTTTCTTTTTTTTCTGGCCGGTTCAGCCCACCCTGGGGGTGGGGCTAGCGCAGCATGTGGTGCCAGGGATTGAACCACAGTCCCTGTGCACTTGCCTAAGCAGGCACTTTAGGCCACTAAGCTACTGTGCCAGCCCCGATACCCAAATGCTTCAGTGAGAAAAGGACACCTACAAGTAATTCAACCGTTACTACCAACACGACCTGCCAGGGAGCTGCTCTGCACGCACTCAGCAATGCAGGGCAGCTGGAAGACTTCATGTGTGCGAAATCCACTCATCCCTAGGGACAGACAAGACCCACGAGCCTGCCAGCTGAGCAGCAACAGCACACGCACCACAGGGAAAATGCAGCACACGCCCGCTTCAGGGCTGGGGAGTCATGCTAACCGCACGTCTACTACACATGCGACAGACATGATCCCAGTAAGTTCCGACCCATATGGGCTGAGCCTCAGATTTTTACATAGCAATTTCTTTTAACTTTGCCACTTGAAATACAATGTATTTAATCTAAACCTTCTTAGCATATATTTGCAGCACGCGCTGGGCACATTCCTCGTGGGGAGTTGGCACGTGTACTCGACACATCTTAACTCTTGTTTGGTCCCCTTCCCTGTCCAGCCTCTCCGCTCCCCACATTTAGACTTCACATCTCATATTCAAAGAGATGTGAGGATCATAGTTAAGATCATAAACACCAAAAAATATACAAAAACTACTACCTAAACTGTACCAGGCTCACATTTACCTTAGGTTCTACACCTCCTAAACATCTGAAGTCCTTAGGGTCTAAAATATTTTCACAGATATTTTCCCATGTTCATAAGGGAAAACAAGTGGCAGGAATTAGCAGCGCAGTGCATTGTTCTTTCGAATTTGTTAAGGCTAACATTTGCACATGGTCTGGTTTCTTTCACGCCTTGTCTCTTATTTTAGTCTAATGTATACTAATAGCTTTTAGTAAAGTAACTTCAACAGAGGAGAACAATGTAGGGACAGAGGATGAATTTCAAAACAAGGAAAATACCAGAACTATTACACAGGAAGCTCAGGAGCACAAGGAGAGAATGATTGCCCTCAGCTCGTTAACATGGAAGCATTAGAAAAGGGGAGCCCTGAACAAGGGACGGGAAAATTCAGGGCGTCCAAGGGGCTCACGGACAGCACCGAGCCGAGCAGCACATATGCACCACAGCATTCCAACACAGAAGAGCCAGAGGAAAGCGCAAAGCCATGGCCGCAACCTTCTCACCGCTGGAGCGGACATGGACACCCGGACCCCAAGGCCTGAAAGCCCTCTGCTAGGCTGAACCTGAGGAATCTGTATGGAGAAGCACTGTAAAAGTCAGTGACGGGGAACTGTGAAAGTGCCAAGAAAAAGTGACTCATCACACAATCATATTTCTCACTAAAAACTTTGCAAGTCAGGAGAAAGTGGGGTGACACATTCAGTGTCCTAGAAGAAAACCGTCATCAACTAAGAGCAGAAATGTACTACTAACGTCTTTTGAAACTGTCACATTGTTATTTATTATTAAAAGTAATAAAAGATAAAAAATACTAAGACTAGGGTACACACATAGTGGAATATTACCCAACCTTTGAAAGAGAGGAATCTGCCAATTCGTACAAGACAGGTGGCCCCGGAGAACACTAAGGTGGGTGCAAGGAGCCCACTCAGGTGGGCTCCGTCTCGCCGGCCCCCAACTTGTCACTTTTGAAGATAAAAATGCCAAGTCCCACCTACGCGTACACATACACACACGGATATCCAGAGTCAGATACAACACTGTCAAACCGCAGGAACCAGGGCGACCTGCTGCACGGCCACAGGTAGGCGGTCACAGGAAAGAAGTCCACAATCACTTCTGCCACCAAGTTACCCAAGGGCCTGTGCCTCACCAGTAAGTTAGGACAGCAAATGTCTCCATCTTTAATGACACTGCCATGGGGACCGAGGGGAAAAGGAAAAGCAAGTTTAGTAACAGCGGGCTGGGTATGTATTTGGCTTTTGCTTCTCAACCTGAACTGGATTCCCCAGTTTACTAATTCACTACCATGCTTACAGACAAAGGCCACTTCCTTTCCAGTGCTTTGCTGAGACATGACCAAAACACAGGATGACAAACCCAATGATGAAAGCGGCCACTCGTGGGGGCAAGTGACTTTCCGCCAGAAAGGGGCGGCACAGGGATTTCTATCCCTGGTGAGAACCTTCAGGGCTTCCCAAAAGATGCACAGGACCAATTGCTTGGTGTAAGTGTGAGCCCGGCACAGGTAAAGAACGGCCTTCCCTACCAAGGGGTGCTGCTGACCCACGTGGCTACCGAGACACCTACCTTCTCCTCCAGCTTCCTCTTCTCCTCAGCAAACTGGCTCATTCTCTGTGTGAGGAAGTCATTGAGCTGTGAAACCTCCTTCTCGGTAGAGGCGACCTTCTGCTCCAGGCCCTCAGGTGGGGGCTGGGCTGCCAGCTCTGAGCTCGGGGTCTGCCTGGCAGGGCCCTGGAACTTCGGCTGTGGGAGGAGGATGCGCAGGACTGTCAGAGGCAGGAATAAGCTATGAAAGCTACCAGGCCACAGGAGAGGTTTAATGCATGAGTGAGCTTAAAAGCGCACTCAGAAATGTAAGCAGGAAATTGTGTGCTACATTCATTTGCTACAAGTAGAAGTTTTAAAGAAATAAAAACTAATGAAAAATCTCTGCAGTGGTAATTTTTATTTTTTATTCTTTTAATTTATTTTGTATTTTAGGGAAGGGTCTACAGGCTATTAAGGGTCTCACTATTAGATCAGACTCGTAGTGATCCACCTGTTTACAGCCTCCCTGTTTCAGTCACCATCTCGGGGGGGGGGGGGGGGCAGCATGGCAGGCCCAGGGATCAAACCCTGGTCCCCTGCACCTGCTTACAGGCACTTTAATCCATTGAGTTATTTGGCGGGCCCACAGTGGTAATTTTTAGCTAACATTAAATCCAATAAACAGTGCAATAGAATGGGCCTTTTCCACTTCAATAAACAGTGCTGGAGATAGACACTCATATATAAAAATAAATGACACAGACCTTATACTATTCATACAAATTAACTCAAAATGGACCCTAGTCCTAAAGGTCAACCAAAATCCAACAAAATGCCTTAAGAAGAAAAAAATACACCAGGACACTTAGGTGATCTGTGCTATAGTGATGCCTGTCTGGATGGAACACGGAAGTCAGGATCAACAAGGTCCCTGACATGCCACACTTCACTGCAATTAGGAACTTCTCCTCAGTGAAAGACAATGGCGTAACGTGAGATTACAAATCTGTTACCTGAACTATACCAAGAACTCTCAAAAATTCAACAGTGGGCAACCAACTAAAATGGGTAAGGAAGGGCAGGGGGTGCAGCTTAGTGGCAGGACACCTGCCTGGCAAGTGCAAGGTTCTGAGTTTGATTCCCAGTTTCCCCTACCAAAAAAATGACACAAATAAGTAAAATTTTTTAAACAATGGATGAGGATGTGAAAAAGTATCTCACCAATGAATATTCACAAATGGCAAATAAGTATATGGGAAGACCTTTGCCACTTGTCACTAGGTCCCTAAACAGCAAGATGTCTCTATGCACACGTAAGAACAGCCCAAGTCCAACCTGCCCACTGAGGGAGGCGTGGCGCAACAGCATCTCCGCCTGAGGGCAGCCACAGGGAGCGTGGGGCCCCACACTCTTTTTCACACTACTCTTACTTGCCTTGCCTGGAAAGAAATTTAAGAACAGGCTAGGAGCAGAGCGCCATCTGGGGCTCACCAGCCCCTCAGGAGGGCGGGCCCAACGGAAGCGCGGAGCCCCTGGGCCGGGCTCGCACCGTGCCCTCCTAGCTCCACACCCTACCCTGAGAGCCTTGGTGCGGCCGGGCGCCGGCTAGTGCTGAGGGGCTCAGCGCGACTTGTGCCTCTGCATGCCGCTGTCACGGCCCAAACCCCACCACACTGAAGCCCCCTCCCTCCACACTGCACAGCCGAGCAGGGCCATGACCGCACAGGCGCCAGACCACCGCTGTCAAATGCAGTGTGTGCCAGGCGTGTCACGTTGAGTTCTAGGCCAGCCTCAACTGTAGAGCTGCACCCTCTCTCAATCAAACAAAAAATAAGCATAAAACGCAGCTTCTGCAGCCTCCTTCGCAGCCTGCTCGGCGTGCCCGCGTGTCTTCACGTGGCCTCTCGGGTGCTCGGCTCATGTCTCCAGCCCCACAGAGTGCCGGGCCGTTTCCAGAGGCTCATGGGGCACCTGCTGGGGGCCACAGTTCTTCACAGACAGCCACTGGGGCCCCCAGTGAGCAGCACCCCTCTGCACTTTGCCTGTGTCCACCACCAGGCCCCACTCTGGAGGGCAAAATCGTATTCATCGTTCCTGCAACCACAGCGAATGAACGTGTGCGCGGCCTCCTCTCCGGGCTTTGGGGTCCCTGCGGCATATTGTTCTTCACGGTTACGGCCCCAGAACCAGATATTTCAAATGTTTAACATTTTTTTCAAGGGATTCATTCATAAGTACTAGCCATAATCAATGGACTTGGTGGTGAGGAAAAGGAAAAACAAAAAATTAAACAATAATAAAATGAAAGAAAACAAGAAATAATACATCAATGAAATAACTGATTTTGCCAAGGTGCACAGGTACATTGAAAAAAACTCATCTTCAGTTAACAAAAGAAAATCTCCTTTGAATTTTTTAGCACTGAGATGTATACTGGGTAGATATTTGGGTGTAAAACATTTAAATACACACCTTGTATTCTATCTCAACTATCACTAAAACTCTCTGGAAGCTCTGGCTTGGTCAGATTCCTGCGCTGCACCAGGGGACTCAGCAAAGCTCGCTCTCAAGGCGAAGGCTGTCTGGACTCTAAGATGGCTCTGAGTTGTTATTAGACAGAAGTTACTTAACAATTTGTTTAAAATACTGTTTTACTAATTAATATTAGAATACACAGAATACTTCTTTGTCAAACGCTCCATGGGACTAGGCTAAATAAAGTATGAACCACAACAATGGGCATGTATAAAATCGTCACCTCTAAGGAGCTATTTACAAATCTGAGGTCGAAATCTCTTTGCGAGAGGAACAGCACATCTTCCTACCTACTGTCGCTTCCAACCCTTGCCTCCCAGAGCTCTCTATACAGAGTTGTAAGTTGCACTGCCTAGCGCTTTCCTTGCGGTCCCATGCATAAACTGCTTGGTGCTCTGAAGTCCAATTCTCTATGACACTCAAGTCTCCTCCTAAGTGGAAATCTTCGCCCGCCCTTCCAGACAGCGACCTGAGCTTGCAGGCTGACTTGAGAGCCCGCTACTGGCCCGGCAGTGTGTCGGAAGGACGCTCTCTCCAGTTTCCCACAGACTCTTCTCATGCTTTTGTTAATGCCTATGGCATTCCAGAAAGGCACTTACTCCGAATGACGAAGTTTACCAGGAGACACGGAATGGCTTTAGCAACAACACTATTATCAAAGAAAATTATGCTAGTTATACAACATAGCAAAGCCATTTTTTCTTTTTCTTTCTTTCTTTCTTTCTTTCTCCTTCTCTCTCTCTTCCTCCCTCCCTCTTTCCCTCATTCACTCTCTCCCTTCCTTCCTTCCTTTTGTATTTTAGTAAGGGTGTATAGGGTCTCACTACGTAGACTGAACTCACAATGATCCACCTGTGTTCAGCCTTCCAAGAGCTGGGATTACAGCTGTGTGCCACCGCACCCAGCCTCAATCACCTTCTCAGCGTGCCCCAGAGGCGGGGCCAGCACGGCACAGCGGGGAACGAACCTAGGCTGCTGACTCTGCCTAAGTAGCTGCTTTAATCCCCTCAGCTATTTGGCCAGCCCAGCAATGCCACTTTTCAAGTAGTGCAGTAGTCTATGCTGTGGAGCCTTCTGCTGAGCGAGGCTGCAGATGAGACAGACCACAGTAATGAGCAGCTTGATGGGTGAGTCACCAGGTGCGGCAGAAGCCCGAGGCTCCATGTTAGATGTCACCGCCTGAGGTAAATCTGAAGCTATCTCACCTTCAATATTTTCTGACTTAAATATCCAACCCCTTAATATGTTTCTTTAAATGTATTTGGTTGTTGTAGGGTCTCACTACACAGCTCAGACTCATGGTGATCTTCCTGCTTTCAGCCTCCCCAGTGCTAGGACTACTTGGACCCTGGGAGCCGGCATGGCACGTGTTGCCAGGGATCACACCATGTCCCTGCACCTTCCTAAGCTTGCCTACGCAGGTACTTTAGTCTGCTGTGCTATCTCATCGGCCCCTTTTAATACTTACAAGTAAACACATCTGAAGATGTAACAAAAGGAAAAATTCTACTTCAAATGATTTTTTTAAATCTAAGAATAAAGACTTTAACAAAGAGGACTTTATTTTTTAACAAATAGAAGTGTTTGATATCACCACAAAGTTATCAAGCCTCACTTTTGATCCCAATGAAAATACCAAAGGCCTTTACCCCCAAGTAAGCCAATTATAAAGTTTATGTAGAAAAATATACAATAAATTTTCAAGTCACTTTCTTTTTTTCTTTTTCTGGTACCCAGGACTGAACTCAGGACCCTGCTCTTGCCAAGCAAGTGCTTATTCTACTGAGCTATCTCCCTGGCCCAACATACCATAAATTTCAAAGAAAGCACTTAAAAGGAAAAGTAGTAACTGGAACAAGGGATTCTTCCACTTCTCCTGTAAGTTTATTGTAAGGTCTCATGGACAGTTTGTCCCCAAGAGGCTGTGCTCTTCTTTCTGGACAAAATGAACCTCAGCCCTACATCTACTTCTAGCCCCAGGCTCTGCCACACAGCGGGTACGCCAGTGCACCCAGGACGAAGTGTGCTCCCCCAAGTTCTCCTCTGTGAGCTCCAAGACCCTCAAGGACAGGTTGACCAGTGGGGATTCACGAACTGTTTTGCTAAATGCCTCATTTGTAAAGGTAGACTTCGTTTATAAAACACTTTAGAATCAGAGTTTATGGTAGAAAAAATTACATGGAGAAAAAGAAACAATCATATAAATAGAAAATTTGACAGGCTTAGAAAATTATTTTCAAGGGGCCAGGGAGATAGCTCAGTAGAACAAGTGCTTGCCTGGCAAGCACAGGGTCTTGAGTTCAATCCCTGGTACTGCAAAGCAAAACAAAAAACAAACAAAAAAAATCCTTAGCAAGTAAAGTGACATTATGGGGGAAAAAGACAAATCCAGAAGGTGAGATATTGCACAGGGTTAATGGGTATGATCTTTTTATTTTTA
>PVKN010005121.1:0-31673 GCA_004027915.1 Capromys pilorides
GTGGAAACAACTTGACCATACAGCTTTGCAAGAGACAGGCATCCCAGCTGTGGGCCAGACCTTGAAACAAAGAGTAAAGAAATGCAGCCACCTACTTCCTTAAAGATAAGCATCAGGGACTGATATTCTAAATGAGTATCAATCACCCTGAAAGAGCCTAAATGAGTCAGGAACTCAACCCCAACAGGAAGAACCCTTATTCCGCATTCATGCCCGCTTGCTACGTGACTTGCTTCCCAATTTGTTCCCGATTTAATCAATTTTATCTAAACGATGGTGCTTGTAATCTCATTGGTCGACCATGACTTTGTCCCACCTCATGACCAACTAAGCAAGTTCCCCTAGTTTCAGCTTAGGTCTGCCTTATCACATGGTTTTGCCCTATAAGACCCCTAAAAAAGACAATTTCCCGGGCAACCCACTAGGGTCCCCCTTCTGTTTCCCTCTTGGACAGAAGCTTTCTTTCCCAATAAATATTCTATTCTAAACCTCAGTCTCGTTCCTAAAATTCGTTCTTCGGTTTTACAGAACACGAACTCGTCCAAGTGTCTTTCAGGTTGGGAGATCAGTTTTTTCTTCCTGCATCATCACCTCATAGCTTTGCTCCGAAAAATCCCTTGAAAAGGCAGGGTGGCTGGCAGCCTGCCGCAGCGCCCTGCTTCCGTCCCTTGATTGCACGGAGCTTTCTTTCCCTAATGAACACATTCTGCGTTTAAGCTCCTTTGTTGCTGAAATTCATTCCCCCCACCGTAGGGGACAGGGGTTAGCAGGTTGGGGTTTCCTTCCCCTGCACCATCACGACGCCTCAGCCACTGGCTCCAGTTCCCTTCCTCACCCCCGCGCTCTGAGCTCCTGCCAAGACACTGCCCCTCCGTCCCTCCATTATCTCTGGTTGGGTTTCTACCTCTTGGACTGATTAAGGGTTCTTGTTTTCTACTTTGCCTAATATGGCGCTGGGCATCTAAACTTAAGAACCAAAGTCAGAAAGAAAGGTGAAAACCGTGGATTGATGTGATTACCCCTGTAACCTGTATATGTCAGTTCCTGTAACCCTTCATGTAGTTTCTGTCATTGGTCATACTGGGAATTGAACTCAGGGCCTTTGCGCTGAGCTAGAACCCCAGCCATTTTTTTGAGACAGACTCTTACCAGGCTATGTAGACTGGCCTCAAATGTGCGATCTTCCTTCCTCAGCCTATGGAAGCACAGGATTAGTGCAGTGAGTCACCGTATCCAGCTCATTTCTTTCAGTATTCGCTGTTTTTTTTTTGTTTTTTGTTTTTTTTCCTCTCAGCTACTGCCTCAGATTTTCTTTCTAAATTTATTTATTTATTTTAAACTTTTTATTTATGTTATGGCCGGCTCAGCCACTGGGCATGGGGCTGGTGTAGCATGTGGTGCCAGAGATCGAACTTCGGTTTCTGCAGTTACCTAAGCTTGCCTAGGCAGGCGCTTTAGACTGCTGAGCTATCTCGCTGGCCCTCCTCAGCTTTTCTTTCAAGAATGTTGAAAACCACATCACAGCTCACATATGAACCCCACAGTTCTCCCCACCCCCTTTTGGGGGGATAACCTAGGCTGGAGCCCTGAGTCTGTGGAGACAACTGGGAGCCCGTGTCTTAAGCAACTAGTGCGAAGCTAGGTGTGCAGGGCCTCACCCAGAGCTGGTAGCAGGCCTGGCTCTAGGGTCCCCTGGGACTGAGCCTGAGCCAGGAGCTGCCATGGTGATAGAGAGCCCCGGCACCTGCAGGGTACCACGTCCACAGAGGGCAAATGCAGCGAGAAGATTTTATTTTTACCTGCATGAATCCTGTCCACTACAGGGGGTTTCTTTGAAGCATCTTGTCTTATTCTTTTACGGTATTCTTTTTTTTTTTCAGAACCGGGGATCGAACTCAGGACCTTGCACTTGCCAGCAGGCAGGCACTTGTGCTCCCTCCCCCCTCAGCTATCTCCCCAGCCCCTCTTATTTTTTTTTTTTTTTGAGACAGGGTCTCGCAGTTCAGGCTGGTCTTGAGCTCACTTTTGTAGCCCAGGCTGGTCTCAACTCACTGTTCCTCCTGCCTCAGCCGGGTCCCAAGTGCTGGGATTACAGGCGTGCACCACCATGCCCAGCCTCCCCAGCCTCCCTTACCATATTCTTTTAATTAAGTAAACAGCTAATTTTTTTTTCTTTTCTCTTTGTGATAGTCTCGCTATGTAGGCTGGGCTGTTCTTGAACTCCCAGTGATTCTCCTGCCTCAGCCCCTTGTGCGGTTGGGATTACAGATCTGTAACCTCATTCCTGGCTTTTTTTTCTTAAGCCCAGGCCTAAAGTCTACACAGCACACGAAGATCTTACTGCTCTCGTATAGCTCTTGACGCTGGGTGCAAGTGCTGTAGGCGGCTAAATTAGATAGAAATATTATAGGCAGTCAGACAGGGTCAGGCCCTCAAGGAGACAAGATGGAAGACAAGGTGACTAGGGCTTTGCAAGAGGCAGACACTCCCTGCTGTGGGCCAGACCTCAAGATAAAAGAAAAAACAAAAGTAGCTACACACTTCCCTAGGAATGTGCGTTGATATTCTAAATAGGTATCAATCACCTTAAAAGAGCCTAAATAGTCAGTAACCTAACCCCCAACAGGAAAAGAGCCTGTTCCTATTCAAGCCTGCTTGCTAGCTATGTGACTCCCTTCCCCATTTGGTATTAGCTTTAATCAATTTTACCTGAGTAATGGTGCTTATAATCTCATCGATTGACCATACTTTTGTCCCACCTCATGCCCACCTAATCGAGTTTCCATGGTTTCCACCTTAGGCCCGCCTCACCGCATGGTTTTACACTATAAAAGTCCCTGGAAGACACAGATTCCTCGGGGACCACCCACTGGAAACCTCCCTCCCTCCTGTCCCTCTTTTGGACAGGAGCTTTCTTTCTCTCAGTAAATATGTTCTGCTCATTACCTCTGTTTGTTCCTAAAATTCATTCTTTGGTTTTAGAGAACATGAACTTGTCCCAGATATTTTTCAGGTTGGGGATTGGTTTTCCCTATATCATTTGGAGGTTCCCTATTGGAGGTCATCCACCCCAGATCAGTTTTTTCTTCCTGCATCACAAAATCTCTGACTCAGACCGAGTACCAACAGCGAAACTTGTCCTAAAAACTCTCTTCTGCAAAACCTGATTTTGTGTAGCTTCAGACAGTAACGAAATCCTGTAGTCCACAGATATGGTCTTTAGTGTTGTGAGTTTTTTTTTTTTTTTTCCTCAGTTGTGCTTCCACTTTTTTCTATAGACATATCTAACTTGTTTTATTTCCAAGATGGCTGAGAAAACTGAGCATCCTTTCTTACGTTTATTGGGCATCTCAATTTACTGTTTTGACAAATATCTGTTGAAATTTTTTTATTGAGTTTTGTGGGCGATTAGTTTTTTTGTTGTTTGTTTTGTTTTTTTGCACTAAGCTCTGTCACTAGTCCTTCTTCCATTTTTTGAGACTAAATAGCGAAAGTGCACAGGCTGAGCTTCAACTTTCAGTCTTCCTGCCTCAACCTCCCAGGGTGCTGGGATTACAGATGTGTCCCACTACCATGCCTGGTTTGTAGGCATTTCTCTCTAACTCCTGGACATAGACCTTTCTCAAAGACTTGTGCTTGGGGCTGGCAAGATAGCTCAGTGGTCTAAAGCACCTGCTTAGGCAACCACAGGAACTGTGGTTCAATCCCCAACACCACATGCTGTGCCAGCCCCATCCCCAGGGCAGGCTGAGACAGCCATAATATAAATAAATAAATAAGTAAGTAAAAAAAAAAAGACTTGCCGGGTGTGGTGGCACATGCCTGTAATCCCAGCACTTGGGAGACTGAGGCAGGAGGATTGGTGCAAGTTCAAGACCAGCCTGGGCTACAAAAGTGAGCTCAAGGCCACCCTGTCTCAAAAAGATTAAAAAAAAAAAAAAAAAAAAAAAAAAGACTTGTGTTGAAAATATACTCCCTTTTACTTTTATGATGGATCCTGTTAGTGTCCTGTAAGTTAACATACATTTTTATGGCTTTCTAGAACACTTCTTTGTGGCTTTCTTTCTCTTTTAAACCAACTTTGATCTATTGAAAGTTAAGTCTATGTCTCCTTTTCCCCTGAGTCTGTAAAAGTCAAGAGGAGTAGGGCCTAGAGGTGTTGTAAACTCAGTCCTATAAGAGCTTGAGGCAGGAGGATGATCTAATCTACATGGTGAATTCAAGACCTGCTTATATTACATAGTCAGATCCTGTCAAAAAACAAACCAACTAAGCAAAATCAACAAAATAGGAGTAAATTTTAGTTGATGTGGTGGTGCACACCTGTAATCCCAACACTCTCAAGAAGCCGAGGCAGGAGGATCACAAGTTCAAGGCCAGCCTGGGCAATTTAGCGGTTTAGGGAGATCCCCAAAGCAGGGTTGAGGTGAAGTTCAGGAAGGGCCCCCCTGGGATTGTGGCCCCCACCACAAAAAGAGAGAAAATATTAAAAAGGTCAAAAACTTGATTCACATAGTTTGTCTGATACTTAGGGCCAAGGTATTCTGAATGAAACTCTTCAACGTTTTCTTATTGCCCTTGGTTTTTAAGTGTTCTTTTGAATAGCTGTTATTTAGACCCCAACGCTTCCATCAATTTCTTCTTCTCTCTGTTTATACAAAAGATTACTGTTAACTAGATTAGATAAGTTGATTCAGCTGTTACAGTAAAAGGCGAGTCAAACAACGTCCCCATGCTCAGAAAATAAGTGATGCGCTAGCCATGATGTAAGAACATTAAGTTTAACTTTTGAAATGAAGCAGGCTGTGGCGGTGCATGGCTCTAACGTTAGCACGCTGGAAGGTGGGGGCAGGAGGATTGTGATACAGCCTGTCTCAGAATAAAAAGTGGGAACCAGGGAATGTAGCCTGGTGTGAAACTCCAAGTATCATACACAAAGAAAAAAGAAAGACCTCATCATGGCATCACGAAAAGGAATGCCTGATAAAGGACACAGAGTGGTGGGCCACGGTGGACGTGGCTCCCTCTAGAGGAGCATGGCGGTGTCTCCAGTGCTGTGTGGGAGTGCAATCACTTCAAGCCAGGAAAGCGCTTTTGTACCAGAGGGACTGCAGCTTCCTGGGAATGAGACGGTAAGCCTTCAGCTGGTGCGGCGGTGCCGGCTTTCAGTCCCAGCACTCAGGGAGGCTGAGGCAGGAGCATCACAAGTTAGAGCCCCACCTGGGTGATACATCGAGATCCTGTCTCAAAATAAAAAGGGCTGAGCATGTAGCTCAGAGCAGGGCCCTGGGATCACTCATCAATACTGCGGAAATAGGAAGAGGAGGAAGAGCAAGTGGAGGAAGAGGAAAGGCTATAGATATAGACATTTTGATTAAATATTTAGAGGGGGGTGTGTGTGTATGTGTGTGTGTGTGTGTGTGATTTTGAGATAGGGTCTCCTTATGCAGTTCAGGTTGGCCTTGAGCTCACTTAGCCCAGGCTGGGCTCACAGCCGTCCTCCTGCCTTAGCTTCTCAATGCTGGGATTTTAGGAGTGAACCACCACATCAAGCTCTATGTGCTTATTTTACAGAAATTTTATCAACAATAGCAATAATTACAGCAAAGCTATTTTTTCTTAAAATTTTAATTTTTTAAAAATTGACTGGGCGTGGTGGTGCACGCCTGTAATCCCAGTACTTGGGAGACTGAGACAGGAGGATTAGTGCAAGTTCCAGACCAGCCTGGGCTACAAAAGTGAGCTCAAGGCCAGCCTGAACTGCATGGTGAGACCCTGTCTCAAAGAGACAATAAATAGATAGATAGATAGATAGATAGATAGATAGATAGATAGATAGATAGATTTATTTGGTACAGGGTCTCATTACCGCAGTTCAAATTCCTAATGATTCTCCTGTCTTATCCTCCCCGGCGCTGGGATTACAGGTATGGGCCACCATACCTGGTCTCAGACGCCAGCAGGGTGCGCCTGAGGCTCAGGTGTTGGCATGGCGTGCAGCAATGAATGGGGATCTAACTAGGGATCTTGCACTTGCTAGACAGGTGTGCAGGTGCTGATGCCTCGGGGCTATCTCCCTAGTCCAAAATTTTATTTTAAGCAAAATGTTGTAAGTTCCTCTGTCTCGGTGAAATACAACGCAGCGCAGGGTGCACGGAGTGGGTGCAGAGGCAGGAGGGTGCCCTTGGCGTCGAGACCTCTTCTTCACTGCGTTCATGGGAGATGGCACATGGGTCCTGCCCCTGGGCTAGAACTTGAGATCTTCCTGCCTCTGCCTCTTCAGGCAGGCACCATTATGCTCTGCTCTTTGGCTTCGTTTTACAAGGCTTAGATTTATAAAGAGAGACTGCTGGAACTAGGATTTTATTTTATTTTCATTATTATTTTTGTATTTTAGGGAAGGGTCTCCAGGGTGTTCAGGGTCTCACTACTAGATCAGACTCCTAGTGATCCGCCTGTTTACAGCCTCTCAAGAGCCGGGATTATAGGCGCGCGCCACTACACCCAGCCTCAATTGCCATCTCAACGCGCCCGGGGTCGGGATTGGTACTGGCCCAGGGATTGAACCTCTGACTTCTGCGCCTGCTTGCAGGCGCTTTAATCCGTTGAAGTATTTGACTGGCTTTGGAATTAGGATTTTAAAGGATAAAATAAAAGTGCTGCGGGTATTGGGGTTTAATTGCGTTTGATTAAACCACAAAAACATTTATTTGGAAGAAACCACGGAAGAATGGAGAGCAGAACCGGAGGCGCCTTCTCCAACTTTGACCACCAGGTGGCGCGCGGGAAGTGGGGCTCGCATTTCGGGAGACTGAACCCTTAAGAATTTCGATCTGAAATGCTACTGGTTTACAAATTCCCCCGGCAGTCAAGCTCATTTCTTGCTACGAGCTTCATTTTACATCGGTTCTGCATTAAACGAACGCCCTGCCCTGCGGAACCTGTGCCCTTACGTCTGGTTCTATTTTCCCTTTTACATTTTCTAACACTTTTTTTTTTTTTTTTTTTTTGGCAGGACCAGGGTTCGAGCTCACGACCTTGCACTTGCCAGGCAGGCACTTGTGCCATGCAGCTATCTCCCCAGCCCCTAAGGCCTTTTACACTTTCTAAGCCGAAATTCCAGCGTCTCCCTGTTAGGGCGTCGTCGTTCGGGCAGCGAAGGGACCGCGGGCCAGTTGCTTGGCATTTTCTTTCTCCTGGCCTGAGACGGGGGAAGAGTCCTTGGACACTGTCTTCTAGGGAGCTGAGGGCACGTAACTGCCCGCCGACCCTAAGCGCGGGGTTTAGCACTTGCTACTGGGGACGTGCACCCGGTGCTCTGTGGCTCTGGGTGCCAGACGGAAGTGGCAGTGTCACGCTCCCTCCACCCAGCAGCTGCTTAGGAAATGCCGATTTCCGTTCTCCTCCTTCCAGGTTGTGTCACATCCGTCATTAACGAACTCAAGTAACTTACATAACCCAAATGAGGCTGGGCCCTGGATGTTTTGCAATCAGAAAGTTCTGGAACCTCAGCAGGTCACGCTCTTGCGGTAAGGTGGGAGCAGGAAGCCTCCGAACTCCACTCCGCAGGGATCTACGGCTCTTTACACCGCTGAGCTAACTCGCCAGCCTATCTATCTATCTATCTATCTATCTATCTATCTATCTATCTATCTATCTATTTATTTATATTATGGCCAGCTCACCCTGCCCTGGGGGTAGGGCTGGCAGCATGTGGTGCCAGGGGTCGAATCATGGTCCCTGCGGTTGCCTAAGCCTGCCTAAGCTTGCCTAAGCAGGCGTTTAGACTGCTGAGCCATCTCGCTGGTCCCTGGCCCACTCATTTCTAATAATATGCTGCTCCCAGCTCTCTCCTGGACGTGATGGTCCTGTTTGTTTTGTGATTTCTTCCTTTAGCTTATTTATATGGAAGCCAGGACTGCAAGATGGCCCGCAGCCTCCGCTCTGCGGTGGCCGGGCCTCTTCTCCACCAGTGGCCTCCGGCGCCTTCTGCCCTCTGCCTCTCCTCTGGGCCTCTTACCAGCTCGCTCCTGCCTCGCCTGCCTCCTCCTGCCTCCCCCTGCTTCAGTGGGTGCAGGCGTTTTTCTCTTTTATTCAGTGGTAACTACCCCAGAGAAGGGAGGGAGAATGCCTGCCCCGGACCAGCCATTTGGTCTTGTCATTTCACTGTCCCTGGGGTGACCGTGCATTCACAGTGGCTCAGTGAAGTGCTGTTCCTATGGAATCTTACCTCAGGACGCCTTCCAAGGTGAATGACCACCACTCATTTCTCTTCCAGAGGTGAGAAGAGTGTAGCCTGGAGAAGTCTTTTGCTCAAGTGAAGCCCCTGGTGAGGATGAAGATAGAGTTCAAAGCCCCTTCTAACTCCAGAAAATAAACACATACCTCGTAGACCTACCTCTCAGAACCGAAGGGAAGTTTTATTCTCTGGAGGGGTCCAGGCTCTCAGTCAGCCACCTTGTAGTGCCTCGAAGACAGTCTAACTTTGGTATAATTTTTCTTTTTCTTTCTTTTTTTTTTGACACAGGGTCTCATTGTGCAGTTCAGGCTGGCGTTGAGCTCACTTTGTAGCCCAGGTTGGCCTCAAACTCATAACAATCCTCCTGCCTCAACCTCCCAAGTGCTAGGATTCCAGGCATGTACCAATTTTTCTAATTTTTTCATAGAGAATTGATAAAATGACAATTTCCATCCCCAGAAATCTGTTCAGACATGCAGCACATAGGGTAATACTTTAAAGACCATTTAATTCAGTTGTCTCTGCTTCAGTGTGGAAGGTTAAAAAGTAATAATAATGAACGGAGGCTCCAAGTCCAGAATTTGGAGGAATCACTGGACTGAATGTTTTGTGTGTATGCAACAAGCATGTTTTTTCTCTCCTGTTTTCCTCTTGGTCCTTCCAAGACTAGATCTGTGACATTCGGCACCGATGCCGATGCTACCTTAGTTTTTCATTGCTGTCAGTCTTGTCACAGGTAAGGAAGACAGCAGCAGCCATATTATCAGAATTTTAGTAGCACAGAACACAACAAAACTCATGGTGAATTATGCAGAGGAAAGGTTTAGGCTGAAGCAACTGCATCAGATCAAAGGCTCTGAAGTCCAGAGTGTCAGTGGTTTATGTAAACAAGGGTCCTGAGAGTTCTCCAGCAGAGGAGGAGCAGACCCCTGATTTACAATTTCATTCCTTTGTTTTAGTTCTGAGCAGCATCCAGAAAGAGGTTTTGGTAGCCTGGGGATGCATAAGTCTACACATCAGATAAGGTAAATTTATGGCCTGTGGACATATTAGCAATTGGTCAGGTTTCTCTCCTTCCTTCCCTCTCTTCCTTTGTCTCTCTTTACTTCCCTCCCTCTCTCCCTGCCCTTCAGTTTTTGGATTAGCTCAGTAGTTTAAGCGCTTGCGTGGGCAATCCCACTCAGACACAGGGGATGGCGGTTCGATCTCCATACTCACCCTTAAGGCAGACTGAGCCAGCCAAAAAAAAACAACAACAAAAAAACACCTTCTCTCTCTCTGTCTCTCTCTCTGCTAGTTTAGAGAACAGGAAGTGGCAGATTAGATTAACATAACCTCCCAACTCCACACCACCAACTCACCAGATTAAATCTGCTCATCAGGTATTGGTGAACATGATTTCATTTTGTGTTTGTCTGCTAAGTGCATGAAGCTCTGTGGATTGTGGATCACAACACAGTGTCACAACATACACACAATCGCATTGCTAAAACGTGCTTCCTCCCATGCATCCTGCGTTATCACCTTAAACAGCGTAGAAATTTTCGGGATACTTTGGGCTTATTTGGAAGAGTATTTTAGTAAAATGATTTAGCCAAAGACATTTCTTATTGCCACGGTTATCACACTGGTCAATACAAAGTTTTAGAATAATATGTAGTTAACCTAGAAAGGTCAATTTTATAGAATTTTTAGCATAAGCCTTTGATCAATTATTTGAAATTAGATATATATTTATTGATAATCTAGTATCATTTGACACATAGGGTACAAGTGGGCTGGGCTCCCAGTCACCAGTGTGGCCTCCTCGTGGCACACAGGACCAGAGCAGCACACGGAGAAACTTCCCCACAACATGATCAAAGGTGGCTTGGAGAAGCCATCAGTGACAAGAGAGATGACTGGTTGCTAGTCTTACACCTTCTCTTGCCAACTGCCCCTTGTCCTTAGTTAAATCTTAGTTTTTCTATAAAGAAAACAAAGCCTAGCTAGTTCTCAAGCTAGCTACTGTTTAACTCGAAATAATAGCCTTCATGTGCAGAATCTACTTTATAACTACTTTTTTTGAGATAGGGTCTTGCTATGCAGTTCAGAACGGCCTTGAACGCGCTATGTAGCCCAGGCTTGAGGCGACCTTCCTGGTTCCACCTCCCAACTACTGGCATTACAGATGTGGGCCACCACGCCTGGCCCTTTACAACTATTCTTTGACTTTAGTGGTTTGATTGCTAACCCCGTCTGTGTTAAGATTAACTTTCAAGGGCTTCAGCGAGCTACTTGAGCATGAAAAAGAACCGGCCTCTGATGCTGTTTTCTTTGGGATTGCTCGTTCGTCACGGTCCGGTGGCGTTGCTCCCAGCTACCATGCTTCTTCCTGTTTGGTAGCTCCTGTTCCGTGTATGGTCCTGTTTCATCTCCCCCAACTTCTTCCTTATGTGGTTGAGTCCTGATTTGCAGTCCAAAGTTCTATAAAGCCGCCAGTCTTGTCCAGAGGCCCCTAGAATAGTTTGTTAGTGTGCTCCTTCTAGATCAAGGGACAAGACTCAGCCAGTGCTGAGTAGGCTGGCATTTGGGGAGTGGACCCCTTGCCCTTGGGTTTCATCTAAAGTTTAGAGATTTGGTCCCTGGCACTCAGAGCAGACAATCCAGGTGGCAGAAAGCTTGCCTGGGGGAGCCCCGGATCAGGTTCATCTCTCGGTCTTCTTGGCAGATTCACGGTCATCCACTTGTTTCTTCTGCCGCTTTGCAGCTGGGTGGGCAGTTGCTCTCTGACCTTTTCCACTCTGTCGCGGTGCCTGGAGGCAAGAGGCCTGCACCCTCCATGGGCGGGTGCAGTGGAGTCGGACAGAAGACAGCCTGGAGTGTTGTTTAGAGGCCAAGCTGGAAGGGAAGGCTTCTCCTAGTATTGCATCACAGTCTGTCAGAGAGGGGGCAGAGGAAACAGAGGAAGGCCAGGAATAGAGCTAAGCCGGAGTGGGACCTCACGGGCCCACGGCCTGAGCCCGAACCTCAGAGGAAGCCTGGAAGCAGCTCTGCACCTCTGAGTTAGCAGTGGAAGCAGAGAGCCCAGTTGGTGCCCAGACCAGTGTGTGGGGCAACACTTGGGGGCTGAGGGGTGGCAGGATTCTGGGACTGAAGGGAAACTGGCCAGGGCTTCCACGGCATCACTGCCCACCCACTGAAGGATCTGAAAACATTAACCTCGCTAGTGCGGTAGCACTGCGTGGACGACTTCTGTGGTTCTCTTGGTATTGAGTCACTTTCAAAGTGCCTCGTTCAGGGCTGGTGAGATGGCTCAGCAGTCTAAAGCACGTGCATCGGAAACTTTAGGCTCACCGCAGGGACGGCGGCTCAATCCCAGGCACCACATGCTGCGCCTCCCCCTCCCCACCCCAGGCTGAGCCGGCCATAACATAAACAAATACATGAGGTTTAAGAAAATAAAATTACCTAAAAAAAAAAATGCCTCATTCAAACACAGAAAACAAAAAGTAGGAACTTTGCAGTAGAGACACCTGGCAGCATGCAAAAGTACAACACAAGTCTTTTCAGAATCCCTGCCTCCAGTAGTGTCATTATTAAATATCAAACATGAGCCAAAGGCCATCTTTTAAAATAGATGACCAGTTTTCCTGTGAAATACCAACTCTGGAGAAGAGCCATTCAGAGCCCAGAGGAGGCCAGGAGGCTATAACTAAATGCATATGGCATCTTCCACTGCACCCTGGAGTGAAAAATGGACATCAGTAGGAGAATCAGAGCAGGCAGTGTAGTTAAGAAAGTTACACCAGTTTTTAAAAATGTATTTGGTACAGAGTCTCACTATGCTGCTCAGACTCATAGTGAGCCAACCTCGTGGTGGGATGGCAGGCGTGCACCACCATGTCTGGTCTAGGTGGCCGGCTTGGTGTGCCTGGGGGTGGGGCCAGCATGACGCGTGGTGCTGGGCACCGAACCCCAGTCCCTGTGCTTGCCTAGGCAGGTGCTTAGTCCATTGAGCTACCTCGCTGAACTTACCGATGTTAATTTCCTCATTTTTATAATTATGCTGTGATTATGTATGAAGTAAAGATAGTAGAGATTGCCTGTGACTGAAGGTGACACATTGGCCAATCACGTTAGAGTCCTACAAAGTGATGACTGAGCCTTGAGAAGGAGTTTATTCTGAGTTTTGCTCTCTAATTACCTTGGGAGTCTTGCAAGACCAGGAAGCAGCTGGACGGCACATGCCTGTACTCCCAGCACTTGGGAGACTGAGGCAGGAGGGTTTCCTCAAGCTTGAGGCCAGCCTATGCTACACTGTGAATTCAAAGCCAGCCTGAACTACACAGCAAGAGCCTCTCTCATGGGGGGGGGGGAGAAACAAAACAAAACAAAAAGAACAACACAGACTGATAAAAGAAAATGTTGTAATAAAGCCCTTTCAAAAAAAAAAAGATTATTATAAGCTGTACTCAAACTTTAAATTCTCTGATGCTATTACTTCCTATTCTTTTTTTTTTTTTGGCTTTTTGAGACAGGGTGTCGCTATGCAGTTCAGGCTGGCCTTGAGCTCACTTTGTAGCCCAGCCCAGGCTGGTCTTTAACTCACACTGATCCTCCTGCTTCAACCTCCCAAGTGCTGGGATTACAGGAGTGCGCCACCATGCCCGGCTGTGTTTCCTACTCTTTAGTGCAATGATCAGGGTCTACTAGATTCACATGGTCATTTTGTTAACTTTTTATAGTCTCCAAATGCTCTAAAATCATTATGGAAATTTATAGAGCTTCCTGAAATTTATAAATCACCGATGACACTTACCTGCATGTTAATGAAGTGTCAGTAACCCCGAACATCTTCAGGTAAAGCCCAAGTACTGTTCCTGTTGGTCCTGAGGAGAGTTTGATCACAGTTTCTTGAATGCCAGTCAGAATGCATAGGTGATATTTACAATATGTGGAAACTTTGGAAAACAGCTGATATATGTAGATTAATGCTTACATGGCTAGGATTAAAGTTTTAGAGAACTTCATAACTGATAGAAAGTTTTGGGGATCTTCTTTGATATAATTACTCTTATTAGCAATAATCTTTGTCTAATATACAGTGCTTTTAAAAATTTTATCCATGTTATCTCTGTTGCTCATTGAACATTGCTCAAGTTCAAGAAGAACTTTTTGCTTTGTTCTTTTTTTAAAATGTATTTTAGAACAGGGTCTACAGGGTCCCACTACATAGATCAGACTCATAGTGATTCTCCTGTTCTCAGCCTTCCAAAGTGCTGGGATTAGAGGCCTGTGCCACCATACCCAGCTTCAGTTACCATCTCAGCACAACCTGGGGGTGGGGCTGGCACGGCATGCTGGGATTCGAACCTCCACCACTGTGCTTTTCCTAACTAGGCACTTTAGTCCTCTGAGCTGTCCGGCTGGCCCTATGTTTTGTTCTTTTTATGATTGCATCTCTGGCATAGGTGAAGGCCCTCAATAAATCCCTGTTAAGAGTTAACTGAGTAGATGACTGAATTAAAGGTTTGAACGTCATGATTTGAATTTCTCATCCCATAGTTTAAGTAAGACTACATTTGAACACTTCTGGTGACAAACAGTGACCAGGCATAGATTGCTAATCCTGTCTATAACTCTAATGAGATTCTATTAAGCTGTGCATGGTGATCCATGCCTATAGTCTTAGCGGGGGGAGGGGAGGCTGAATCAGGAGGCCTGTTCGAGTTCAGCCTGACCAATTTAGTGATATCCAGTCTCAAAGTAAAAACTAAGAAAGGACTAGGGATGTAGTTTAGTATGAAGGCTCTGGCTTGAAACCAGAGCTGCACACACAAAGAAAACTATTAAAACAAACATAAATCGAGATCTTTATTGTGCAGTTTCTTACCCCTAGTTTATGTTAAATCTATGTATTACAAATGTACCTATATATCTGAATATATGTTACAGATATGTATAAATATTCTATTATATGTATTCTAAATGTGTATATTCTACGTATAAATTGCCCATATATTTGTATTTGTGTGTGTTTGTATGCGTGTCTAAAAGTATTACGGTACCAAAGTTGCATGTGATTTAAGTGCTGGTTTATGATATGATTATGATTATACCTTAAATATATACTTGGTAAGATTGTAGTGCTTTTTTTTTTTTTTTTTTTCAGAACCAGGGGTCAAACTCAGGACCTTGCACTTTCCAGGCAGGTACTTGTGCCCCTGAGTTATCTGCCCAGCCCCTATAGTGCTTTTAAGACATGATTTAAGGAGAGAAATCATTTAACAGAAAAACATAAGGAGATTTTGGACATTCTTTCAAAGGAATTAAATACCCTGTGGAAATGCAGAGAAAGTAAAAAGTGAGCCAAGTTCCTTTCTCTTCAGTCTAGGAGAGGTTGAATATGTGTCCTGGATTTATAAACTCTATTGAGGCAAAGCAACAGAATAGCAGTTAAGACTCAAATCAAGGGCTGGCAAGATAGCTCAGTGATTTAAAGCGCCTGCTTAGGAAAGCTTAGGCAACTGCAGGGACCACGGTTCGATCCCCAGCAACACATGCTGTGCCAGCCCCACCCCCAGGGCAGGCTGAGCCAGCCATAATACTAAAAAAAAAAAAAAGACTCAAGTCAGACCCACTGTAGACCCTTTCCTGAGAACTGGTCCTGTCCTGGCAAATAACAATCTGAAATTTTCTTACATTGTTCTGAGGATCCTTGTACAAAAGCAAATGACCACCAAGATGACATGGAATGCTGTTGTGTTGCTAAGTGTGACCAAAGGTACATACACCTCTCTGGTGATCTTGCCATTGTCAGTCCACCTCCACCATGAACAGCACAGGTGAGCAGCGGGCAACACCACCCCTCATCATTTTCTTATTTCATTATTTTTTTTAAACTTTATTTATTTTATGCCAGCTCAGCCTACCCTGGGAGTGGGGCTGGCACAGCATGTGGTGCCGGGAATTGAACCATGGTCCCTGTGGTTACCTAAGCAGGCTAAGCTTAGACTGCTGAGCTATCTTGCTGGCCCAACCCTTCATCATTTTCTATGGCTGACTCGCTGCCCATGCATGGTAATATTGACTATGCCCTAAGGGTGTGGGGAATAACTGTATTTGCAAAGCCCTGGGTCTCTGCTGTCCTCATGGGGCTTTTGAACCACTAGAGGATCCCCAGTGTGTCTTTAGAATATGGGAAAATCTAAGGGTAGCCTGGGACATTTTCATAAGATACATACTTCAATTTGGTTGTCAGAGTGCCTGGAATGGTTGAGAAAGTCCACACACTGTACAGGTTAGTTGTTTTATCTTGTGATATAATTGGTATTATTTTAATCTTTCACTGTGTATTTATCTAATGTTTTGTATCTGCTTTGTGTAAATATATGGAAGCAGCCCAAATCATTGACATTTATTTATCTGCTTAAGTCAAAGCACATGGTAGACTAGCAAGATCAGTGGGAGCCATTCCTTCTGACTACGGTACAAGGAGCATTTATAGTTGTGTAATTTGAAACTCATCAAATATTTAATGAAGCCTGTGATTGGCACAGATGAGCCCTGAAATATGGCATTAAAGTATTGAATCATGTGGTTAGTAATTTGTATAAATCCAAAGAATAAAAAAACGTAAATTTTTTTTTTTTCTGATTTTTCTTTGGTTCTGGGAGTTGAAACCAGGCCCTCTGCAGTGAGCTATGTTCTCAGACCTTTTTGTTTTTATTTTTTGTATATTAGGGAAGGGTCTACAGGTGTTAGGCTCTCACTGCTAGATTGGACTCATAGTGATCCACCTGTTCACAGCCTCCCAAGAGCTGGGATGACAGGTACAGGCCACCGCGCTCAGTCTCAATCACTGTCTCTGCACCTGGGGACGCCAAAGATCAAACCCCTGACTCCTGCGCCTGCATGCAGGTGCTTTAATCCACTGAGCTATTTGGCTGGCCTTGGATTTGAATTTATAGTCTTTCTGCCTCAGCCTCCTAGAGTGCTGGGAATACAGGAGTGCATTTGTTCTTACCATGGGAAAGGAAAAACTCCGGAAAGAGACATTTTCTGTATATTTACATGGATATGTTTTTCAATAATTTGTCAAAGAAGACATTTAAAATTCTAAAATAATTCTTTATAGCATAAGACATTCATAGTCACATATTTCTGGATGAAGAAACAGAAAAGAAAAAAAATGATAAGGCTGTATTTAGTAAATGCTAGTGGCCCCACTCTGCAAACGGCTCAGCATTATGCTATGTTGTTCAACACTTGAGTTTGATACACTTTTCTGCAAAGCTATAATTCTGATTTTATTGTATGGAGTCCATTGAGCCACGGACTGCTGTACTCCATTGTTATTGAAGAGAAATCAGGCATAGGGTGGAGGATGCAGTTGGCTCTGCTTCTGTTTGGCCACAAAGATGGTTGAGTCTTTGGCTTGAAGTTTGAAGGGTAGTTGGATGAGAATGCTAGCAAAAAGTTTTATTTAATTACTTTAGCCAGTAATTTGATTGGAATGTTTTCTTTTTTTCTATTTTTATTTTTCATTTTCATTTTTATTTTTGGCCAGCTCAGCCTGCCCTGAGGGCATGGCTGCCATGGCATGTGGTGCCAGGGATCGAACCACAGTACCTGTGCACCTGCCTAAGCTTGCCTAAGCAGGCGCTTTAGAACCCTGAGCCATCTCACTGGCCTCATAAAGGTTTTTTTTTTTTTTTTTCTTGTGGTACTGGGGATTGAACTCAGGACCCTGCGCTTGCCAGGCAGGTGCTTATTCCTCTGAGCTATCTCCCTGGCCCTCCCTATTTTTCCTATTTTTTAAAATTTACTTTTCGAGTTTTATTTTAAAATTTTTATTACTAATGTTTATAGTACACAATCATTTCATTTATCATGGAGAATTGGTATGTACAAGTAACATGGCTTAATTCTTTTTACATCTAGTTCCCCTCTCTTCCTTCTTCTTCCCTATATTAATTACTTTCTGTCAACTTGAACTATGTAGTTTAGTTTTCCACTTTTATTTGGAGCCCAGGCTGAGTAATGCCAGATGCTAGAGGGCTCCTGCCTCCTCTCAGCCTGAACTGGCTTCCTCTCCAGCGCGCTGTAGCTGCGCCCCACACCTGAGCTGTTCCAAGGAGTGTGTGACCCCCCCACCACCACCATTTGAGGCTATTTGGGAGCGATAAGCAAGCCCTTTTTACTAATAGTGTTCCTGCCACAGCCGGATCTGAACCTAGAGCCTGGAGCAGGAGAAGGCAGGGCATGGGCTGCTGCAGTAGGCTGTGCTGCACAGGTAACACCAAGGCAGAAGGGGTTTCCAGTGCAGGTGGTGTTGGGGCTTTGCTCCTCTCTGTTTTGTCAAAGAAACTCTGGGACAGGGGACCTGTCTCAGCTCCCTGTCTATAGTGGTGAAGGAGAAAACTTAGAGAAAGGGAGGTTAGCCAGAGAGGGCTGGAACCTTCCAAAGCCCAGGGAGGGACTCAAAATTAAAAGACACAAGAGTGGTAAAATGTAACTCAGTGCAAAGGTCCTGGGTTGAATTCCCAGTATCATGGAATAAAAAGAAAAATGGACTACTGTTTATTGCCTATAGTAGACTATGGGCTACGACTGGTGGCTGCAGATGCAGACCGTGGCCCACTTGTCCCGGAGCAATCTTCACATGTTTTTTTTTTTTTTTTCAGGATTGGGGTTTGAACTCACGACCTTGCACTTGCCAGGCAGGCACTTGTGCCATGGAGCTATCTTCCCAGCCCCTTCACATGTTTTAATTACCCAGAAGAGTTTTGCCATGGCCTATTTTGGGGAACACCATTGGTAGGGGAGAAGATGGGAATGGGCAGATCTCATAGAATCAACTTTTGATTTGCCACTTGCATGTTATTTACCATTCTAGTAGGACTTAGTTTAGCATTAATCAGAAGGAACAACACAGTCTCACACATGCATCATGAGTGGCTGGACACTGACCTTCATGGCCAGCAGAGACATCTCTTCATGCAGTTAGAAAAAGCCTCCTTGACTGGGTGGTGGTGCACTCCTGTAATCCCTGCACCTGGGAGACTGAGGCAGGAGGATCAGTGCGAGTTCAAGACCAGCCAGGGATACAAAAGTGAGCTCAAGACCAGCCTGAACTGCATAGCGAGACCCTGTCACAAAAAGACACACACACACACACACACACACCAAACAAACAAAAAACAAAAAGAAAGAAAGGAAGGAAGGAAGGAAGGAAGGAAGGAAGGAAGGAAGGAAGAAAAAGCCCCCTTCCTGAGCTTGATGATGGCACACAGAGCAGTCTGAGTTGGTCTTGCCACACAGAATAGTGCTGATGTCGACAACTCAGGCTGCAGAGTAAGATAGCAAGCACTTGCTCAGTCACTAGCACCCTGTGGTGCAGAGGGCTGCCGCCTGTTTTGTTTCCAGGGGCCCAACTGGAGCTGCTCCAGAGCCACCCATCACGAGGGAGGCTTCCCACTCAGTAGTCATTGCTGGCATGGCCACGTATCCATCAACATCAGCATCCTTGGCTTTGGTTTTCCACGAGAGGGGGAGGAAGGATCTTGCCATCTGTGCCGAGTGCTCAAGGTTCACCTCTGCCACCTCTGTGTGCATCAGAATGCTGGTGTGGTTTGAGTTGCCCACACTCTTGACCAGACTTCTTTTGAGTTTTTTGTTTTTTGTTTTTTGTTTTTTTTTTTGTTTTTTTTTTTTTGTGCAGTGTCTCACTACACAGCTTGGACTCCTAGTGATCCTCCTGATTCTTGCCTCCCTAGTGTTGGGGTTATAGGTGTGTGCCACCATGCCCAGACTCCACTGCCAGCTCAGTGTGCCCGGAAGCAAGGCCAGTGCCCGTGCCAGTGCAGCATGCAGCACCAGTGATTGAACCCCGGCCCCTGAGCTTACCTAAGCAAGTGCTTAGTCTGCTGAACAATACCACTTGCCCTTTTTTAAAAAATTAACTTTATTGAAAATCAATAATTATGTAGTGTATTAAAAATTATAGACGAATAATGAAATGTGAAAGATATATGATGTAGACAAAGTGAATTTTAGAGAAATATTTCTGAGGGCTGGCCAAATAGCTCAGTGGATTAAAGTACCTGCAAGCAGGCACAGGGGTCAGGGAGTTCGATCCCTGGGCCAACCATGCTGGCACACTCCCGGGGCAAGCTGAGACAGCCGTTGAAACTGGGCATTGTGGTGTGTGCCTGTAATCCCAGCTCTTGGGAGGCTGTAAACAGGCAGATCACTACAGTCTGATCTAGTAGTGAGACCTTGAACACCTTGTAGACCCTTCCCTTCTTCCCCTCAAAAAGAAATATTTCTGAAATGAATATATAACATGAGATTAATAGATTTCACATTGTAAATAAATTATTTATAAACATAAATAAATATAACAATAAAAACTGTCTAAAAATGAAGAAAGAATTTATAGATCAGTCATATACTAGTTCACTCTGTCAAAATCAAGAAACTTTTATTCATATAATCAGGGTGTGTCTGATGGATGAAGTTCCACTCACATGCTGGAGCTGGGTGCAGGCTTGAATGAGTTTTCGGCAGACCTGGGGTAGTCTCACTTGCACGCCGGGCCTGGACTCTGGGTCAGATAGGGAGCTGGCAGGCCCCAGGTGGTCCTACTCACACACCAGGCCTGGGTACTGCGTCAAATCTGCACCCTTCCCCCACTTTTTAAACCAGGCTTCTTTTGGACCATGGTGGAAGATCTCTGTCACTCATAGCAGCTGCAGAAGCTGAGCTGCATGTTTTCCATCCCTTCCTATTCAAGCTGCCCAGAGTCTGGATCCCAGCATCCCCTTTGTTCTTCAGTAAGCAACCATCAATATAAGGAAAGGCTTTGGAAGCCTTTCAAAACCAACTGCTATGAGGCTAGAGTCTCTTGGAGACAATTGCTCCCAATTTATAGGAACATTTTCCTTTTTCATATAATTGAGCGAAGCTAGAGTCTTTATCTGTTGTATTTTTGCTCAACCCATTTGGGACTTAATTTTATTTTTTTAATTTTTTTGGGGAGAAGACTTAATTTTAAAACAGTGCTCTATGCTCAGTCCTTTATGATGGTCTTAGAAAGTAATGGAAGTACAAGAATCAAGAAAATAGCAATCATTTTTACATACATCTGTAAACGTCTGTGGTTCTTGAAACTCTGTTTCATTTTTAAATCAATATAACATTCTCCTCTCACCACGGGGAGGGGCACAAACTGGGTTCATGGAGGGCCCCACACTCTAGTCCTAAGCAGACTCAGCTGGGATTTCCCAGCTGCTTGTGCATCGGCATGCTTGGTCCAGCAGTGGAGGTTGGCGCATGCCACCGACTACAGTCCTATATGCCTAGGACTAAGAAGGAGGGTCATGACTATGGCATGCTGTGACCTTGGCATTGGGTATGCACATTGCTGGCACCATAAATTTGTCTACCTCAAAATAGTGTCTATTTTTAAAATCTTGGTCCCCTCCCCCCAAAAAAAGTCAGCCAGCGCAACAGCTGGCACACACAGTGGCTGCACAGCCGTGGCCAGAGCCCCCGTGACTCTTGGGTAGGGCAATGTGGACAAGGGAGCCCATTCCTGGTACTAACACAATCAAGGTGCTGCTAGCAGCTCACCAAGCCCAAAGGCTGTGGAGTAAGAGACCAGAGGCAGAGCCCAAATATCAAAAGGTCTCCGGGTTTTGCTGGGTGTCATCCATGCTGATTACACAGGGAAATCAAAGTTATAATTCAGACTACCCAAACCATCGTTTAATCCACGCTAGACTCTCATAGTGCTCAATTGGTCATTCTTCGGTTACAATTTAAAACATTTTTTAAAGGAAGGTTATATTGGATTAAATAGTAGAAATTAATTAAAGGAAAAGCATTTCAAGAGCTTTTCAAACGCAAGTGTGGATGGCACCTGAGTTAGGGAAGCTACAAAAGTGCTGGATTGCTAACCTGTAGGGACACGAAAGGTCATTTGGCCAGAAATAGATCCTCACAGAAAAGCAAGAAATAGAGCAGTTCTCTCTCTTCATTACAGTTGACACTAAGAAAAGAAAAGCTTTTACATTTTTCCCCTTAAGGTCATTAATTTAAAAGGCTATTTCCATCTTAAAGATAAAATAGTTTGCACTTATTTTTATCACTTATTTATTTATTTATTTATTTATATTATGTCATCTTCATGTGGCTCTTTTTTTTTTTTTAAATGAGCAGAACATATTTATTGAGGGAAAGAAAGCTCCTGTCCGAGACAGGGACAGGAGCGGGGTCCTGAGTGGGTGTCCCCAAAACAGTTCGCATTTAAAAAATAAAAAAAGATCATATTTTTACAATTTATACTAATGTAGATATTTAAAATGACCACTTAACGTTCTCATGATTCATAATAAATTTTTTTACAGTCCTAAATTTGTTATAGGAAAATCTTTGATATTTTGCAAATACATATAAAGGTTTAGAGTACAATCTAAAAGCAGCGGGGTTCAATCCACGATGTGCAGTGTTGGCCCCACCCCCCGGGCACGCTGAGACAGTGACTGAGACTTGGTATGGTGGCACATGCCTGTAATCCCAGTGTTTAGAAGGCTGAAAACAGGAGGATCACTATGAGTCTGGTCTACGTGTAGTGAGACTCTGTAAACCCTGTACTAAAATACAAAATAAATAAATAAATAAATAAATAAATAAATAAATAAATGCATGCAGTGGGGTTTATATAGTCACTTGATTTACACATCCCATTTAAGCAGTGATAGGCTTAGTGGTGGTCTCCACAGGGGAACAAGCTATAACTTCTTCATATTGGGACCAACTTATTCAACAAAGGTACACTGTGACCCAAACTGTTCAGGTCAACCACAAATTATCTTCAGAGTTTATTTGGTAATATTAATGGGCTCCATCCAGATTTGGGCTAATTTCTCTGGTGTTATTGTCATTATTCTTCAAATAAGTTAAATTAATTAGCTTATTTTTATAGGTGGGTCATATAAGGGAGACTATGTGGTGGCTTTCTCTTCCAAAATATAGGATACAAGTTTCTCACTGTATAATCAAAATTCAATTACAAAGACAAAAGGGGGAATTGATCCTTCTCACTTTACTTGTCAGTGTATATACTCTTAATTTTCTTTTAAGCTTTATTTATTTGTGTTATGGCTGGCTCAGCCTACCCTAGGGGCAGGGCTGGCACAGCATGTGGTGCTGGGGATTGAACTGCGGTCCCTGTGGTTGCCTAAGCAGGTGCTTTGGACTGCTGAGCTATATTTCTGGCCTCTTCTTAATTAAAAAAAAAAAATTACAAAAGATGAAAGTACAGCAACAAAATGATGATTCAAACAGATAAAGAAAAAGAGAAGGCTAATCTGAGGTAGAGGTTATGCTTGTGTTTTTTTCCAGAAATTGCTGAGCAACCTATTTGGGAACCAGAGTGTGCTGTTAGGCTATATCATGAAGCTAGATCTAGAGAAGAACCTGAATGCTATGAGGCTAGATTTGATCTTGGACCTACTGAAGGAACTGACAGAATGGAAAGCTAAGGTCTAAATAGGTGATAGAATTTCTAGAGATAACGGAGCTGAATTTTAGCAGTGTTAAGACAAAATACAAAAATGCAAAAATATGTATCAATTATAGATAAGATTCTATTCCTTCCAAATTTTTCTGATAAGAAATCTCTATTTTATTTTATCTTAGTTTAGAGAAGGGTCTCACTACTAGATCAGACTCATAGTGATTGGCCTGTTTACAGCCTCCCAAGAGGATTACAGGCACACTTCACCATGCCCAGTCTCAATTGCAGTCTCAGCATGCACTGGGGGCAGGGCTGGCTTGGCAGGCCCGGGGATCGAATCCCTGATCCCTGTGCCTGCTTGCAGGTGCTTTAATCTGCTGAGTTATTTGGCAGGAAGAAACCTCTGGTAATTGGCAAATAAAAAGATCTGACTAATCTATTTATAGTTATAATTTTTTAAAAGTTGTAGTTGGCTCTAGAATTCTATTTGGTCAGGAATATGAGTGCACGCTGATTTTGTAAAGGTGTTTGCTTGTGTGCTCTATCTATTTGTTTAGTGTCATTCCTGAAAATTCCTCTTTTAATTTGAGCTTTATGTTATAGACTTACAAGCATGCTTTTTCCTGACTTACAAGCTGATCTAAGTGAAATCAAAGCTGGTTTACTCACAGATCACCAAAAAGTTAATCTAATAAAAATTCCTTGGGGTGGGGAGAAATTACTCACTCCAACTGGTGAATCGGGGAGTGGTGATCATTTTTCATTAATAATGAGCCCCCAATAATCTTTATAGTCTCTTAGGAGATAACCCCGAAAATTGGCTGTTTGTTAAAAGATACAGTTTTTCAGAAAAAAATTATAATAAGTTTTTCTCATAAAAGATGGTTTTGATATGAAACAAAGGTTTTCACAGGTATATGGTAATTCATTATTGTTAATCTCATGGTGTATTAATGTATTAATAATTCCAGATGTACATGTTTTCTAAAATGTAAAACAATGATTGTTTATTGTAATAAGATTTTCTTTTAGATTCAGACCTCTGACTTTAACAAGAAAACTTGTGATATATATCTCATTGAAGGCTTATACACCATTACCAAAAGTAAGGTTTCCTCGCTTGTCCTTGTAGTCTAGAGGATGAAACTTCTAAACCAGCAGAAATCTAATCCTCTACAGGGCTATACCCATCCTTAATTAAGTTTACTTTCTTTTTTTCTTTCTTTCTTCTTCCTTTCTTTCTCCTTCCTTTCTTTCTTCCTTCCTTCCTTCCTTCCTTCCTTCCTTCCTTCCTTCCTTTCTTTCTTATTTTGTGGGACCAGAGTTCAAACTCAGGACCTTGCACTTGCCAGGCAGGCACTTGTGCCATGGAGCTATCGCCCCAGCCCCTTTAATTAAGTTTATTATTTTTTTTTAAAGATCTGTACTAATGATGTGCATTTTTTTTAAAACTTTATTTATGTTACGGCTGGCAAAGCCTGCCCTGGGGGTGGGGCTGGTGCAGCATGTGGTGTCAGGGATTGAACCGTGGTCCCTGAGGTTGCCTAAGCTTGCTTAAGCAGGTGCTTTAGACTGCTGAGCTATCTCTCTGGCCCAGGACAAGTTATTCCTCAAGATAAGTTCATTACTCAGCCCCCGATATTAGAAAAAAACTACAAAAGATAGCCTTTAGTGGCACATGCCTGTAATCCCAGCCTGGGCTACAAAAGCGAGCTCAAGCCCAGCCTGAACTGAATAGGGAGACCCTGTCTCAAAAAGACCAAAAAAAAAAAAAAAAAAAAAAAAAGTAGCCTTTGCTCCAGATAACTCACTTGATGTGCTAATAAAGAAAGGTTGCTTACTCAGTATTCTATAATTGTGATGAGGAAGAGGCCAAAGAGAGAAAACAAAGAGACCGGGCAAAAGCAGTTGCCTTTGTTGCAGCATTAAAAGAACTAAGTCTGATTCTCAGGGCTCCAAAGAGAACTTGGAGACTACACACACTTGTTACTGGTGTCGTGATCTGGGCTACATAAAGAGGAATGGCCCTAAGAAACCCCTTGGACTATGTGCTAAATGTAAAAAGGACCATGGGAGGGTTAGCCTGCCTTCTGAAGCGAAGGCCCAAGTTCAGGCCCATCCCACCAGTTGGTTCCACAGGACCGTAGGGCCCTCGGGCATTCACTGCCCTCTCCCTCTGGCTGGACTGTCATCTCCACAGAGGAGCCCCAGGTAATCATGACTATAGAGGGAAAAGAGAGCAGCCTGTTGCTGGACACTGGTGCCTGTTTCTTGGTTCTTCTTTTCAATCCTGGCCCTCCTGCTAGCTGTCATGCCTCAGTGAGGGGAGTCCCTGGAGAGGAAGTAATTTAACTTTTGTCAGAATCCCTAGGCTGTAACTGGGATGGATTACTTTTCACACATTCCTCTTTGATCATGCCTGAAAGTCCAGCTCCCCTCTTGGGGAGAGATATTTTATTTTATTTATTTATTTTTATTACTTTTAATAAGAAATTACAATGTGATAGTTTCAAAACACGTTAGTAGTACATTCCCAATAATTGATTCAATGCATATTGTTGTGCTCATTGTAGTTATACAGAGCACAAGGTGTAGACACGATAAATTTTCTGCAGGTTATTAGAACCATAGATTTCTTCTCTTTGATCTAAGAGAAGGTAGTTGTATACATAGTCAAATATTCTGTAATTGCAATGGGTTACTGGCGAAACCAGCAATGTTGGAAGCTGTTGATTAGAGCCTTTTACAGCTCAGTATACTAAACTACCTTTACATTTTATACGTCATGTTTAAACTTTTCTGCTGGTCGGCTAAGGGCAAGTTAAAGCAAGACCTGTATAACAAAACATAGTTTTTGTATCTCCCAAGGTCAGTCAGATCCCCTCAGGATTTACTTTGGAACCATGTACAGTGCTTTGTAGAACTGCTGTCAGTGTCATCCATGTGGATGAGTCACAGCCATTGCTTGACCAGTTTGCTCTCTGTGAAACCCTGAGAGAATGTTTTCTCTCTAGGTGACTCTCCTTAGGCACACTATATAACTCCAATCCCTTTCCTCTGTAGTCCCTTAATCTCCTTGAACAGAAAATTTGGGAAACCACTGAGTTATAGGATGTTACAGCACAGGTTCTGTTCTGTCCTGAGTCCTAACTGACCTTGGAGGGCTAAGGCCAAAATATTGGCTATCCTTGTAGCCCTTCTTTTTCTCTAATTTTTAGTGTGTAAACTTACATTTTTAGCCCAGGAAGAGATATTTTATCTTGTTTAAATATGGTGATATATATGCACCCAGGTCAGGTATGCTATCTTCTCCTTGTGGAGACAGAAATAAATCCTCAAGTGTGGGCAAATAAAGACAAAGTAGGTAGAACAACAAGAGCTGCTCCAGTAAAGATACATCTCTGAGATTTTACTGTTTTACTTAACCAGGAACAATATTCTCTAAGACCTGAAGTAAAAAGAGGATTATTGCTTATAATTGATCATCTAAAGGCACAGGGCTTACTTGAGCCCTGTAACAGTCTATGCAGTACCCCAATCCTGGGAATTAAATAATCCAATTGTAAACCAAACTTTGACTTCTAATGAAAAACAGGAAGCCTTACAAGCTGTTATTACATTTAGAGATGAATATTATCTTGTTAATTTCAGAGGACCAGAGGACAGATAGCCAGGAGAACCATCTGTTCCCACTGGAGACCAAGCAGTCCCTACCCAGGATCCCTACTGGCCTAGCAGTTATATGGCAGATTAGAATAGCAGACACTTTCAGACATGTGTGCTTAAAGGTCTAAGAAGGTAAGAACTAAGCCACTGAATTATTCTAAGGTATAGGCAATTCAACAGAAAGAGAAGAAACACCCCTCAGCTTTCTTAGGTCACCTGCAAGAGGCATTGGCAAAATATACTTCCCTAGATCCTAATTCAGTAGGACAACTTATTCTTTTTTTTTTTTAATTTTATTTATTTATTTGTTTGCTTGTTGTGTTTGTTTCTTTATTTATTTATTTTGTGGCTGGCTCAGCCTGCCCTGGTGGTGAGGCTGGCGCAGCATGTGGTGCCAGGGATTGAACCGCAGTCCCTGCAGTTGCCTGAGCTTTCCTAAGCAGGCGCTTTAGACCACTGAACCATCTCGCCGGCCCCCAGGACAACTTATTCTTAAACGTAAGTTCATTACCCAGTCAGCCACTGATATTAGAAAATAGCTACCTCCATGGAGAATGGAGCTAGCACAGGTCAAATTTAGGCTGATAAATGAGTCAGTGGTACCCATTCAACCCATGGTACCTGACACACACACACTTCCTTCTCAGATCACAGAAGGTGCCAGTTGGTTTATAGTTAGATTTAAAAGATGGTTAGATTTTAAAAGATTCTTTCTTTTCTGTTCCTCTACATACAAATTCCCAGTTTCTTTTTGCTTTTGAAGATCCTCATGACCAAGCTTCTCAGTTAACATGAACTGTCCTTCCCCAAGAATTGAGAGATAGCCCACACCTCTTTGGGCAAGTACTTTCCCATTGCTTGGCATGTTTTGTGTTCTCCCGGGTCACAGTCTTGCATTATGTAGATGCAGCTTGATTTTACTCATATGCTATAAAGTCAGGGACATCAGTACTTATTGGTCTAGGTGGATACTCTCACAAACTGGGTTGAAGCCTTCCCTTGTAGGACAGAAAAGGCTCGAGAGGTGGTAAGAGTCTTAGTCTCAGAAATCATACCTAGATTTGGACTTCCTAAAAGCTTACAGAGTGACAACAGGCCTTCCTTTAACCATCACACAAAATGTTTCTCAGGCACTGGGTATTTGTTATCACCTCCGTTATATATGGAGACTGCAGTCATCAGGAAAGGTCGAAAAGGTAAATAAGACCCTGAAGAGACATGTTTGTAAAATGGCCCAGGATACCCATCTACAGTAGCCCCACTTGTTGCCTTTAGCTCTAATTAAAATAAGAAATACTCCTCAAATCCTAGGCCTCAGTGCATTTGAAATGCTTCATGGACATCCTTTTCTCACTAATTATTTTCTCTTTGATAAAGAAACAGATGCTTTGATAAGAGATGTCACCTCATTGGTCAAATTTCAGGAAACTCTTCAATAGCTCACAGAAGCTCAGCCTAAAGAAAAGGAAATGTGGAGGACCACCTGAGCAGCTCTTCTTGAAAGAAGAGCGACTGTCTCCATTTTGACTGAGCCTGACCCTATTCAATATTGAAATGGATTGAAAATGTACAGAGCTGGCTAGGACTTCTCATTATCCTTTCAATTGGCCTTACTGGTCTAGCCAAGGTGCTGGTGGTAATTTTTGAAGATGGCACACACGTTTCCCTGATAATAGGACAAAGAGCCAATGCTCCACAGTGTCAGCTGGGTTCGAGCCTTGAGATAGAGGCTATGACTTCCTGGGGCTTGAAAGACTACACATCAGAGCTGAAGCACCAGACTGCCAAAATATTAGATACTATCTCAATAGCATAATGCAAATTACTTTTTTTGTATATCTCTGAATATGGTGGAGGTGAATGCAGGCCTAGCCCAGCTCACAGTGGTCAACTTCTTCCCACAGTTCCCTTTAGTGCTCACCTTCTTCCCACAATTCCCTTTTGCAAGCCATTCCTCCTTCTCCAATGAATAAAACCCGAGTGCAGCCGTGGGTCGCTCTCTTTGTTTCAGAAAGCCATCTTCTTGGCTGGACTTAGGGCCCCTTGGCTCCCCAATAATTATATACATATGTCATAGTGTCTTTGTTATCGCCGTGGGTTGCACTGGGAGTGGTAGATTGGAAGTAAATTTGTAGAGTTCCAATAACATGTTTTTAGGATTGTAAGTTTAGACTTCTTGGGCCAAGACGAGAACCAGGAAGAGACTCTGACAGGAAAATCCCATATTCCACCCTGGAGATTTAGTACTGGTAAAATCCCTTCCCTCATCTTCTCTTCCCCTAGGACCTACTTGGGAGGGACCATACACAGTGATCCTGTCCACAGCTTCAGCTTTCAAGACAACAGGACAACAGGCCGGGACTCTTTGCTACATCACACCAGACTCAAACCCTGAGAACTAGAAACTGGCACTGGGAGTAAACAACCATCTGAATACTCCTGCAAGCCCATAGAAGACTTAAGATTCCTGTTCAAGAGAAAAACAAAGTCCAAAGATAAGTGATATTGCTATTAGCTTTTTACTAATTACTTCACCATCTAGAGGAGAGTGCAATTCCTTTCTAAGGTGGGCACAGGAATACGCAGAATCATTACAACAAACCTCTTGATGGCTATGTGGTTTACTCGCCTTGTTGAGTACATCAGGCCTCCTGTGATGAGTATCCCCACTTCAAGGAGATGATTGGAATAAGCTACAAGACTATATTGGTGAGATGCAAAAAGCTCAGTAGTTTATAGCTTAGCACACCATTACAGTGTGTGGCCTATAAATTATACTCTTGGTGATCCTGGACATAATCCAACTTTTTCCCACAGTGTCACTTAAGCCTCTCTACTAGCATTAGTGAGGCCCTTATTAACCAAAAGTAAGGCTCCTACTCTTAAGGCCAACAACCATACGTATCAAGATGGTTATTTTCAAATATGGGATGATGCTGGGGAGATAGCTCAGTGAAATAAGTGCATGACTGGTAAGTGCAAGGTCCTGAGTTCAATCCCTGGTACTCTTGTACCGTCAAAAATAAAAACAAATATGGGATGATTACCTATGGTTAACCCCTACCATAGGACTCCTTAGTAGAAAGGCACCCTTATGTTGGGAAAAAAAAAGAATCATTCCTTTTCTCATTGGCCTAACTCCAGTAAATACTTGGGATGGACACGCCTGGAACAGTGTGTACACATAATAACTTTACAGACTGAAGACTGGTTTGCAACTACTAGTTCAGTTGACCTGGAATTAGATGGGAGGCTCCCAATGGCACTCATTGGTCTTGTGAGACCAATTTGTGGCCCTGGCTACCCCCTGGATGGATAGGGAGATGCACATTAGGGTGTGCCTGATTATAAGGAGTGCCGAAAATATCGACAAACCTGCAAATTTACTCCACCTAAAACATTAGTGGTCCAGAAGCATGTTTCACTGGTATGACCACTTGGCCTCTATCTTTATCCCTTCTCTAGGACTAGAAGATGTCATGCGACACATTGAGGCCCTAACTAACTATATCCAGTGGGCCTTAAATGACACTGTGACTGGTCTCTCCTTCTTAAATGAAGAAATAAGGTTGATGAGACAGGCCATCCTCCAAAATTGGATGGCATTAGACATTCTAACAGCTTCAAGGGGGATACTTGTGCAATTATAAAGGCTGAATGTTGTGTATACATTCCTGATCCTTCTGCTAATGTCTCAGAAGCTGTTAAAGACATTAGCCAGCTAACAAATGATATGTCAGACTCTAAAGTCCCCTGGACCTTGTCCTTAGCATCCTTATAGGAAGCCATTTAGTTGTTGACTATATTCATAACTACTCTGCTGATCTTATTATTTGGCCCTTGTATCCTTAATTGTTTGTTTGGCTTTGTCTCTTCCAGACTCAAAGCTATACATCTACCCAAGATAGAAGTGCCTGACCTCTATGGAGGGCCTTTAGACAGACCTTCTGAAGAGTATCTCTGACTGCCAATCAACAACTATGACCCCTTTGAGTCTGAAGAAGCCAGAGTGGTCATCTCCCATAATTCCCTCACAGCAGTTAAGGTTACTTCTTCAGAGGGGGGAATGATGCAGGCAGCTGAATTAGATAGAAATATTATAGACAGTTAGACAGGCCCAGGCCCTCAAGGAGACATGAAAGACAAGGTGACTTTGCAACTACAGACATGCACTCCTGCGCTGTGGACCAGATCTCTAGATGAGTAAACAAAAGCAGTCACATACTTCCCTAAGGGTGAGCATCAGGGATTGATATGCTAAATAAGTATCAATCACTTTGAAAGAGCCTGCTATTTGCCATTAATGATCATTCTTGCTCCTTCCTTGGAGTAAGAGGGAAGGAGGAACCAGCCTGAGTGGCTGCTGCTTCTTTGTTTTGTTTTGTGGACCGGTGTTCAAACTCATGACCTTGCACTTACCAGGCAGGCACTTGTGCCGTGGAGCTATCTCCTCATCCCTGGCTTCTGTTTTTAACAAGGTTCAAAAGTAGTAGTTGAAGAGCTTCCCTGTGCTCCTATTTAAAGATGAAGAGTGGATCCCATGAGGTTAAATTGGGTTAGTGGACAAAGGAAAATGAAGAGAAAGTTCTGATTTTAGCTCCATGTAGCACACATGGAGTTAAAAATAATAATGATAAAAGATAGGGGCCGGCGAGATGGTTCAGTGGTCTAAAGCTCTTGCTTAGGAAAGCTCAGGCAACTGCAGGGACTGCGGTTCGATCCCCGGCACCACATGCTGCGCCAGCCCCACCACCAGGGCAGGGTGAGCCAGCCATAAAATAAGTAAATAAAGAAACAAACAAACAAACAAGCAAACAAATACATAAAATAAAATTTAAAAAAATTAAATAAATAAAAAAAGAAAGAAAGAAGCAGTTAAAAAAAAAAAAGAGCCTGAAAGAGTCACAAGCCCAAGCCCAACAGGAGGTGATATTCTTGTCGTCTTGCTAAGTGACTTGCTTTCCCATTGGATCCCAATTTTAATCAGTTTTATCTGAGCAATGGTGCTTGCAATCTCATTGTTTTTTTAAATTTTATTTTATTTTAAAGAGTAAAAATAGCAGAAACAAAGATAGGAAAACAGTAACAAGCAAGAATACATATAGTACAGGATTTTCAAAATGCGAAAATTTAACAATGGTTGTATTGCATATGTTCACCATCAAATGTTTAGATTGATATAGATATGTAAGATTAGTCAAACAATTAAACATTAACATTTACAATAAACCTTTTTTTTTTTAACTCTTCCAAATGCATTTT
>PVKN010005122.1:0-31661 GCA_004027915.1 Capromys pilorides
CTGAGAAGAGGGAGTCTCAACTATGGGAGCGAAGTTTCTTCTTAGGATAACAGAAATATTCTGTGATTAGTTAGTGGTCATGGTCACACGATACAATAAATTTACTAAACATCACTGAATTGTACCTTAAGAAGATGCATGTCAGTGGGAAATGGAGTTTCTGGGTAGAGTTGCTTGCCTAGCACTCCAGAGGCAGGGATGAGAAGTAAAAGAGATAAATTTCAATATATGTAAATTATATCACCTCAGCAAAACTGTTGCTTTAGAAAAATTACATGAGGGAAAAATGCTGAGTTACAAATGGGGAACAACTATCTAGTTCTTTCCCCTGCCTCTTTCAAAGATAGCTTAGGAGTTCTGAAAGCGGCTGTTGGAAACTTGTTTTTCTGCAAGCAGAACAGAGAACACTCTTAAGTCTCTTGACTGATGAGGATTGAGAAGTGTATAGGTTTCTCAAATACCACCCATGGGCCAGCCCTAGAGAACGACAGAACAGTGTTTCTGGTCTAGAAACTTTTGATAACAAAGGGCTTCACATTTTAAGAGAGCAAATTTACAGCACTTTTGGCACAAAATCCTGTTGATCTTCTGTGTTGTGCTGCTCTTATTACAGAGGTGATGACAAATTGTTGGCGCATGTGTAGTGGTTCTGCGAATGCCATGACATTCTCTCCAGGCCTCTCGCCCTTCCTGGGAAGCCTACAGTCCCTACTGTCAGCCCTCGCAGCCTCAAGCTGTCATTCCAAGCCCACCAGACCTCACCACCTCATGTCAATCATCAGTCAGAACCAAAGTTCTTCCTGTGCTGTCTGAAAGATTCCCGCCTCAGGCAGTCAGTCAGTGTGGTCTAGGGACCTTATAGGAGAATGTAATCAAGTCTGTGTTTAATACTTAATTCCCAATTCAGCAGGGTAGGTTAATGAACACCAACTAATTTGCAAGTTATAGCACTATAGGGTCCAACAGCACCATTTCAATTCTCACGCAGGGACATTTCTAACCCGCACCTGCAAGCACTGCATATGAAGCCACATGTCTTTGAGAAACTTGAATTTAATTTTTAAAATATTATTTCAAGGGTTTTATTTCCCATTAGTTGCAGAGGTTTCCTTTGAGAAAGAAGATGTGAAAAGATAACTTTTTAAATGAATGGGACAGCGCTATGCACTATTAGCTCTCAGACTAGCAGTGGCAGAGTGACATTTAGTAGGACTAGACTCATCTTTGTGTAATATTATTGGACTATCATATTTAAACATAAAACAGCCACAGGTTTCTTGGTGATTAAGTGAAGGTAACTGGGTCATTTATTATAGTAATATCCCAGAGGGGGGAAATATTCTGAACTATGTTGTCAGAGATAAAGAAGCCACCACTCATTTACTTTTTTCTTCTTTTCTTTCTTTTCCCCCCTTTTTGTGGTGCACACATGCTAGGCAGGTGCTCTGCCACTGAATGTCACCCCCAGACCTATTTACTATTAATAGGCATAAATTTTAAGGTTCTTTCCTATGGTGCTGATGAATTTGTACTGACCTATATCATTTTCTTGCCAAGTTTTCTCATCAGGGAAATAGTTGTGTGACAGATGTGGCATCTAAGATGCATAGCTCATTAAGCAGAAGTGGGTCACACAGTTAGCCCCACATAGAGGAGATTTGCTGGGAAGGTCAAGGTCAAGGTTGGGTCCGCAGCCAGTGACCTCTGTAGCACCGTCCTCCCCTCTTAGTTATTTCCTCATCCCTGGAACACAATACCAAATGCCAATAGTTCTAAGGAGGCAAGATTTACTGTGGCTCATGTCATGTAGAGGTATCAGTCCACAGTGAGCTGGCTCCAAGGTAGGGCGGAGGACAGAGAAGCATCAGCTCATGGCAGGGCAACAGGAAGCAGAGAGATCAAGGGAGGAAGGGGAAGGCAGACCCCTCCAGGCCACGCCTCCTCTGAGCACAGCACACTTAGCTATAAACTCATCAATGAACTAATTTGCCAATAAGAATCACACCCCTATGATTCAACCACCTCCCCCAAGCCCTTCCTAGGAGTGCAGATGGCTTTGGGGGGACATGTAGATGTAAGCCATAGCTCCTTTTCTTCCACTTTTCTGACCACAAACTCTGTGAAGCTCAGTGACAAGAAGAACAATGATGATTTGCGGCTTGTGCAAATGGAAGAAAGTTTGATTCATGAATTAACTACTAGTCAGCTTTTACTTATAAAAGTTTAATAGTCTGAAGAACAAAAAAAGTAGTAAATGCTATAGTAATCAACCAATGTGCTATTAAAATGAAGAGAAACATATAGTTATAGATTAATGATGCAGATTAGGAAGTTTCTAGAGCTTTCCTGGCAAGTGTAAGGTCCTGAGTTCAATCCCTGGGTACCACAAAAGAAAAAAAAGAAAAGGAAGTTTCTAGAAATAAATCTATATATATAGTCAAGTGGTTATCAGCAAGGATGCTAAAATAGTTTAATTGAGAAAGAGTGATCTTTTCTTTCTATAGTTAGCACATGGTCTACAGGGTCTCACTACGTAGATGGGACTCATAGTGATTCTTCTGTTTTCAGCTTCTCAAGTGCTGGGATTACAGGCATGTACCACCACACCCAGTCTCTAACCCAGTGGGCGGGACTGGCATGGCACACTTGTATCAAACCCCTTGCATCACTGTGCTCTGCCTAAGCAGGTGCTTTAGTCTGCTTAGCTGTCAGGCTGGCCTTTAAGAATGGTCTTTTGGGGGCTGGGGAGATAGTTCAGTAGAATAAGTGCCTACCTGGCAAACACAAGGACCTGAGTTCAATCCCCAGTTCTGCAAAAAAAAAAAAAAAAAAAAAAGAAGAAGAAGAAAGAAAAAAGAATAGTCTTCTAAAACAATGGTACTAGAGAGTTGAAGTTACTTTTTTGTTGGTGGGACAAATACTCAACACTACAAGTTAAAGGAAAAAAGATTTGTCATAGCCCACAGTTGGTAGAGGCTTCAGCTCATATTGGTGGCTCCAAGGCAGGGTAGCATGGCAGAGAGACACTGCAGAAAAGACAGTCCATGACATACCAGGTGTGAGACATCAAGACTTTTTTCCCTTTGTATCCATTCAGGCTGCCAGCCTAGTGCTTGGTGCTACCCACACCTAGGGTGGGCCTTCCCTCTTGAGTAATCCCATCATCTATGCCCAGAACTATGCCAAACCAGTCAGTGGACTAATCAAGTATCACACACCTAGACTCAGTGTCACCTACCCATGACCCATCTATGAGCACATGAGTCTTACAGGAGACATCTGGAATAAGCCATAATGACTTCGAATCATTGGATTTCAATATCAGGGGAGGGAAAAAAAGAACTCTATTTTTGGAAAAGACCATGTATTGAAGGCCTGGTCTCTAGGTAAGTTAATAGGAAGTGTTGAAAATCTTCCAAGTTGGTGCCTAGTGGGAGTCCTTCCAGTTACCAAAGGCATGGCCATGAAGGAGGTGGTGGGACTCTAGCCTCTTCTTCTTTTCCTATCTTGGCCTTGAGGTGATGGTTTAGAACTAGAGGTTTGGTTCCCCCAAACCTCTTATGCTCAGCAATGGGCCTTTTGGGAGGTTACTGAATCACAGGGACACCAGGTAAATGTAATAATAGAAGGTAGCACTGACCAAAGAGGAAGTCACGGGGGGCATGACCTGGAAGCATTTATCTCTTTCTCTGTGCTTAATGGATGTCATCGTGTGAACAGCTTTTCCCACCTAGACCTTCCTCCATGCCTTTCTGCCTAGAGCCAGCTGGTGATGGTCTGAAATCTCTAAAAGCCATGAACCAAAATAAGCCTCCCTCTTCTAAACCGTGGGTATTGGATATTGTGTTGCGGCCCCAAGAACATGATTAAGACAGTTTTGTTCCACCATGGTGCACTGCCACAGGCCTAAAGCAATGAGGCCCGCAAGCCATGGACTGAACCCTGTAATACCATGAGCCAAAATAGCCTCTTATCTCTATACATAGATTAGCTCAGGTATTTGTTATAGTGATCAAAAACTGGCTAACAGCCATACTCATCCTAAACACACTTAAACTTCATGTAAAAATCAAACCTTTTGGAGGAAAATCTTGTGATCTAGGGTTAGGCAAAGATTCTTATGGAACAAAGTAGACTTGACCATAATTTAAAACTTAATCATTACGAATATGTGGAAGAAAATAAGAAGACAGGACACAGAAACAGAGTTTTCCTCCTTGCTGCTGCTCCATGGTGGGATGAGAAATGATGGACACATTGGCCTCAAGAGTAGGAGGAGGGCCACCCAGGCTATTACCATAGAGTGCTGCCTTGGTCTTTGTGTTCGATTCTTTCTAGTGCCTCCAGTGCTGAGACAGCCTGGAGCTCCCTGAAATGGTGGGGTGACAGAAGGGAGGCTGGTCCCCTACGGCTTCCTGAATGGCATGGCTCCCCACCTTCCCTGGGCAGCGTGGCTCTAGGCTCATATGGAGAGAATTCAGCAGCTCTGCTGTAGTTCAATTTCCCTTCATGTGACTTTGCCGACCCTCTCAATGGCGTCATGTCCTGGCTGGTAGCAGATTCCCAGGGCTGGGCGGAATCACCGGGTGCAACAAGGGGACAGGTAGGCTGTGCTGCTGCCAGGAGGGAGAGGGTGAGCAAGGGCTGCTGCCCTGGTCCGGGTCTGGCTGAGCGGGGCTGACTTAGAGTATCTCTGGGGCTAGAGCTGGTCTTGGTGCTGTGGGCACAGGCACGGCGCATGTTGCCATTCTGCACCTTCTGCTGCTGGCCCCACCCAGGCTGGACAGTCCCACATCCTGCTCGTCCTCTCCTGTCCACCTGCCTGGGCTTATTCTCCTGCAGATCTCCGGTCCTTTCTACCAGGCTCAGGCCACATGTCCCTTGCTCAGGCTCTGCACTTCACTCACATTGGTAGCAGCACCCCTTGGTCCACCCCAAGGGCTTCCACATCCTTCCTGGTCTCGGAATGTGCAATGGCTGGTCGTAGCTGCCTTCCCAGGCTTTTCCTGTTGACCTGACAGCAGGCTCAACCCCAGATGTCACTGAAGCACTGAGCTTGCAGGTAGGACTTAGGAATACTCTACAGGGGGGGAACCAAGGCAGAGAGCAGAGGTTAAGGCCCCTCAGTGAGTCAGGAGCTGAGCTTGAATCCACATTTAGAGTCCTCTTCTAGCCACTTCTGTGCACCAATTCCCAGCCTTGTTTTGTTTGGATGCTGCTTGCTTTGGGGCTACCGACAGCATTTTCTTTTCAAAGTAGCTCTGAATGTCTTGCCACCCCCGGGCTCCTTTACTTTTCCATTCCTGTCCTTCATTTCCATTGCATTTATTTCCTTGGGGGGCAGTTCTTAGAGAGGGGCATTGACAAATGACCTCAGGATGGTTTGTTCCTGCCAGTGCCAGGGGATAGGGGTCCGGCCACAAGGCTGTTTCTTGAGCTGTCTGTGGTTAGCCTCTTCTGTGTCTTCCAGGCCTAGAAGTTGGCCTCTCTTCTTGGCTTATTGAGTTAGCATAGCAGCCTTGCTAGGCTGATTCAGTGAACACCCAGAAATTCTCTCTGATCACTACCTCTGAGATCTGATCAAATTCTTCACCCCTCATGCTTTACTTTGATCTATGTGATCTCCCTGTGGGGATCTCATAGCGTGGTCTAACAAGAATCCCCCCTGGCCTCAATGTTTCCCCTTAGTAATTTTCCTTCCCCATCCTGTCCTGTGGCCAGATAGCACAGCTTGTCTTTGTTGGAGTCAGCTTGAGCCCAACATCTCTCCTCTGCTATAAAACCCCACTGTACAAGCTCTGCTCCATCGTCGTCCTTGCCAACTGCCACAGATGTCATGAATAATTTCTCCTCTCAGCACAGAAAAGGTTGAAGCGGGGCTGGAGCTGTTGCTCAGTGGTGAGTGATCCCTAACATGTGTGAGGACCCAAGTTCCATCCCCAGCTCCATAGAAGCAAAAAGAGTTGAGGCAACTAGGGGTGCCCGGCCCCTCTGCCCTCTGAGCACTGCCTTCCTTGAGCTTCATCTTTTAAGGATTCCTTTTGGTGGCTTAGTAGGTGTGCAATGACATTTCAAGCTATTAAGCTGGAGAAGCTTGGAACTTTTCAACGTCAGAATTCTTCCTCTGTTACGGCAAGATGATGGTTCAGCGGTCTGAAGCACCTGCTTAGGAAAACTTAGGAACTGGAAGGATCGCGGTTCTATCCCCAGCACCACATGCTGTGCCAGCCCCAGCCCTAGGGCAGACAGAGCCAGCCATAATACAAATAAATAAATTTAAGACTGAAATCAGCCAGCACACCAAGTATACCACATGCCCCTTCTGTGGCAAGATTGAGAGGAAGAGGTGGGCCGTGGAGATCTGGCACTGTGGTTCCTACATGAAAACCATGGCTGGTGGCACCTAGACCTATAATACCACTTCTGAGGTCACATTCAAGTCAGCAATCAGAAGACTGAAGGAATTGAAAGACCAGTAGAAGCTTTTACTACTTGAGACATCCCTAGCTTACAATAAATGGGTTAACTTATGTAATGAAAGCCAAAAAAAAAAGAAAGAAAGAAAAAGAAAAAGAATTCTTCCTCTATTGTTCAAGTGCAGGCAGTTTATTGTCCTCGGCAGTTGATGACAGTGTCTCCAGCACTGGACCCCTCAGTGTCATTGGTTCTTCATGTAGTTGGTGGTGTGCAATTTGGGGATTTATGACTTAAATTTTCCTGGTAAACAGTTGTCATTTATGCTTGTCACTCAGGTGCTGGGTGTGCCTGGGTCAATAGCAGAGTCTGAGCCCCTCTAAGTCAGGGCCTGGTGTGTTGGTCATTGCTGTGTCCCCAAGGACTGGTAGTGTCTCACCTAGTGTACGGCTCAGCACAGTTCCATTGAATTAATAAATAAATTTAAAGAAAAAAACTTAAAAAAAAAAAAAAAAAAGAGCAGGAGGAGGATAGCAGTGAAATGCTGGCAGCTGCTTAACTCCATGCCCATAATGCACATCAGATGCTGGCTGGAAATCCTGTCCAACTGCAACGAACATTTATTCTTCAACTAACCAGGCATTGGGGCTGGGGAGATAGCTCAGTAGAGTAAGTGCTTGCCTGGCAAGCACAAGGGCCCGAGTTCAATCCCCAGTTCTACAAATACTACAACAATAAAAACAGGCTTTGGCAGGGCAGAGGGAACAACCAAAATGAAGTTGAACATAAACAGGCTACTAACTGGCACAAAGAGAGGAAGATTTATGGCGCATTTTGTGGTGCCAAATTCATCTTGATTCTGAAACAAGATAAAGATAATTTGAGGGGCAAAAATGTAGGCCCATTTTATTTATGAACCTGAATAAAATATTATCAATCTAAATCCAACTGAAAGTCAGTCATGGTAGTACATAGCTGTAATACCGGCACTCAGAAGGATCAGCATGAGTTCCAGGACAGACTGTAGTTCCTGAACTACAGACCAAGAACCCATATAGAAAGATGAAAGATAAAGCTCCTGCTTAGGCAAAGGCAGGACCAGGATTTGATCCCTGGAATTCCTTGTCGGCCCCACCCCTAGAGCACACCAGGATGACGATTGAGACTGGGCACGTTAGTGCACGACTGTAATCCCAGTACTTGGAAGGCTGAAAACAGGAGGATCACTATGAGTCCAAGCTGTGTAGTGAGACCCTGTGACTCTGTACTAAATACATAAAAAAAGAAAGATGAAAGAAAGACAGACAGATATACTCAAGCTAAAGTTATTCAACATCCAAAAAAGTAATTTGCCATATTAATAAACAGGAGAAGGGGCAACCACCTTGAGTCCCCCTCTGTCCTTCTCTTGGACAAGAGCTTTCTTTTCCCCCAATAAATATATACTGCTCTTAAAATAAATAAATAAATATAAAAATGGGAGAAAATATTATACAATTATCAAATTCAATGCAGAAATAAAGCATTTGTTAATGTTCAACAGCTTTTTACAGCTTAAACAAATAGCAACCAAGAATGCCTGATAACCCCTTTACAAATTATACATTAATCCATAACAATATTGATGTATGCATTGTCTAAGTTCAAGAACTGGAAAAGAATGTTTCTGTTTAACATAACCCTGGTTGCCTTAGACAAAGTGAGTGGAAACAAAGAGTAGTAAGATGTACAAGGATTAGAAAGGAAAACTCACTTTTGTAGATGATACGAGTTTTTACTTGAACAAACTAATGAAATCATTAAAGAAATTGTTGGAGAGAATAAGTAGATTCATTATGGTTGCTGAGCATATGTGATACCTTGGGTTTTTTTTTCCAAGGGGAACAATAAAATACAGGACACCTTTTATAACATTATTTTATAATTAATCACCCAGGAATCACATACAAGTGCAGGAAACCTAGCCACACAGTAAACACTAAAGAATCTAGAGCTCATAACAATGCCTCCCACAAGCCCAGCTGGAGGTCTAGAGTCCACAACAAAGTCTCATGCAGGCCTGCTTCACAGATCTGCACTGGAAAGGCCAAAAGATGGAAGCTAGAAAGTCCATGCCAGTGGGATGAAGGACCTGTGCTAGTGGGCTGAGGGATCTGAATGGAAGCCAGGAAGCAACACTCAAGGTAAGCACCAGAGCCGCCCCCAAAATACCACAGCCATCCTCAGCAACAGTGAGGCCCTGAGCTCCTCCGGCCATGAGGAGGCAATGAAGAAAACCAGGTTCCCTTCAGGGAAGCCAATGTGACAAGCTTCTCCATGAGGCTGAGCAGTGCACCATCTTCCCTTCTGGAGCCAGGCATTGATGCTCAAGATGAGCACCAAAGCTCTCCAAAGTTCATCAGGAAAGCCAGTGTGACAAGATCCTCCCGCAGAACAGCCCAAGAGAACTGGCAGCTTCCAACAGCTCCAAATGCTTCTCCAGACAGCATCCCTAACAGCCTCTCATCAGCTTCTCCTGTTCTACCTTTACGATGCTGGCAACAACCCTCAGGCGGGCCTCCTGCACTCACCACCATGCTAGTTTAATTCACCTGGGTGTAATAAGTTGACCACCAGTTAGAATTCACTACCGCATATAATTAATTTTTAAAAATAAAAACTATTTTTGTACATCAGAAAATATTATAAAAGTTATCATCCACAACTATAAAAATCTTTATATATAATTTAATAAGAACATATAAGACTTCTATCTTTAGACTTTAATAAAGGATGTAGAGGATGACTGAAATAAAGATAAATTCAATGTGCTTGTATAGGAAAGTGCAATTTTATTTATATTAAATTTCCTAAAAATAAGTAAATAAGTAAATAAATTCCCTTTAAGTAAAACTGTACACTTAAATGTAAACTGAAATTCCATTTGGAATTTAAAAAAAAAAAAAAGAGCAACAAGCACCTTCCTAGCAAACACAAGTCCTGAGTTTTATCCGTGGTACAAAAATAAAATAAAATAAAAAATAAAAAGAGCCAAAGAGAAAGGGAAGGAAAGAAAGTGGAAGAGTGGGAAATGCTAATAGCAAAGGGCAAAGCATACGAATAAGTGGGTGATAACTGGGAACCCCCAAGAGGTTAACAAGCATAAAAAAACACTGTTCAGACTTATCAATAATTAGGAAAATGTTGACTGAAACCATAATGAGGTATCACTTTGTATCACCTAGAGATAGGTGAAATTGACAAAGTTAAGTATGAAAAGGTTTGGGGTGGGGAGGCTCTCTGTACTAAGGATGAGAACTAGACTCCTCCTATCCTGAAGAGCAGGCTGATAGCACCCAAGCACACAATGGTCTGTGGCCTGCTGTCCCCCTCCTAGGTGTGTAGCCTAAGGACATTCTCACACAGGCCCATGAAGCAGCTGGCATAAACATTCCCTGAAGGGCTGATGAGGTGTAGGTACTTAGAAGCCATCTGCTCATCTATCTCTGAGGTACTACATCTGCCAAGAAGTAGATGCAGAACTGGACTTTATCACAGCTTAAAGTAAAGGGCCAGCTATGCACGTTAGGGATTAGCCCCACAACCAGCAAAAAGTAGAATGAGATAAACTAACCGACCACTATGGAAATAAAAAGCACATGCATGCAAAACATATGAACTCATACAAAGAAAACAAGTCAATGGGGCTGCAGAGATACATGGAAGGAAACAGGGATGGAAAATGGTGGTAAAGGTAAAACTTACTAAAAATTAGTAAAATTAGGAAGAATAGAATGAAGTGAAATAGCATAGGTGAAAAGACAGTGAACACAGAGCCAAGAAGGTTATGCTATACATGTTAGCTGCCTTCTTTCCTGCATCCACTGTGGACACTGAGGCAGAAAAAGAAGCAATCAGGAATCAAAAATCCCAGACATTTATTAAGGAGGCAAACAGATGCAGCCACATTAGAGAATGATCTGCTAATCGCTAGTAAAATTGAACAAGTGGGGCCTCCGTACAGCTCTGCAATTTTACCTCTAGATGGAACCTCCTAACCATGCATGAAGGTGCAAACCAGAAGATATGTCCAGGTGTGTTCATGAAAAGCTGGAAATATGCTAGATGTTCATCAACAGATAAATTGATGAGACTTTTTGGTTTTGTCTAAGAAATATTTGGTATTCTGTGCCTGGATTCTGGCACAAAATACTTAATATATGTAGGATTTCCTAGGTGATAGAAGAATTATCTTTTATTATTCATACGAAGTCTCTTTAGATCACACTTGGGTTTAAGCTAAGGAGAAGAGAAATGGCAGTGGGTATCAAGTACCCTCAGAAAAGTGACTCTGAGCCTGCTAGATCTCCAGTACGAGTTCATGCTCTCTAAAATCAAAGAATGAAGTTTAGGAACTGAAGTTGAGAGCAGAATATAGTTGCTTGGAGAAAGAAAGCATCTGTGTGAGAGAGGGACAGAGGAGTCCCAAATGGGTTGCCAAGGATCATGCCTTCTCTACGATTTTTATAGAGCAAATTCCTGACTCAAGGTGGGCCCAAGCTGGGGAAAATGGGAACTCGCAAGGTGGGCATGAGGTGGGACAAAACGATGGTCAACCAATAAGAAGGCGAGTACAATTGCTCAGGTAAAATTGATAAAGCAAGTCAGGTAGCAAGCAGGCCTGAATTCAGAACGGGGGGTTTTCCTAAAGGGAGTTGGGTCAGTGACTCTTCTGGCTTCCTCAAGGTGATCAACAACTGTGTAGAATATCAAACCCTGGGGCTGACAAGATAGCTCAGAGGACTAAGGGCCTGCTTAGGCAAACTCAGAGACCAAGGTTTGATCCCTAGAACAAATGCCACACCAGCCCCACCCAGGGTGTGCTGAACTGGCTCCTGAATGGGAGCGTGGTGCTGCACACCTGTAATCCCAGCACTGAGGAGGCTGAAAACAGGAGGATCACTGCGAGTCTGAGCTGTGTAGTGAGACTCTGTACCAAATGCATACATTAGGAAAAAAAGAGTATCAGCCCCTAATGTCTATCATTAGGAAGTGTGTCAGTATATTTGTTTGCACTTTTGTCTTGAGGTCTGGCCCACAGTGGAGGTGCTGGTCTTCCTCACAGTTACTACAGTTGTCTGTTGCTCTGGTTCCACTGAGGCCTAGCCCTATCTGATGGCCTATAATATTTTATCTAACTCAGCTGCCTACAACAACTTTTGATCACATGATTTGATGCTAAAGAGAAGAGATATGGTGGTGACACCAAGGGGCCTCAGAAAGGGATTGTTTACCAGAGAGACCAAATGATGAGTGAGCTGGAATATTCAGCCTCACCCACCAACACCCTGGAAACTGGTAGGCGAGGGTGGCTAGAAGGAGCTTGCTTTGTTGTTTTTTAATTCTGGAAGTTGAACCCAGGCCCTTCACTCTGAGCTACATTCCCAGATCTTTTAAATTTTTTATTTTTGAGACGGGATCTCACTAAGTTGCTAAATTAGATGATTGGGCTTGAACTTGGAAATTTCTTTTGTTTGTTTGTTTTCATTTATGCATTTGCTATAGGGTCTTACTACACAGCTTGAACTCAGTAGTGATCCTCCTGTTTTCAGGCTCCCCAGTAATGCCTGGAATTACAGGCATGTGCCACCACACCTGCACTCCTTTAATGACTCAGCATGCCCCTTGGAAGGGGCTGGCACAGTGTGCGGGACCAGCGATTGAACCCTGGTCCCTGTGCTTTCCAAAGCAGGTGCTTAGTCTGCTGAGCTGTCTCACTGGCCCTAAACTGGAAACTTCTGCCTCATCCTCCTGCCTGTGCTTCCCCAAGGGCTAGGATTGCAGGTATGTATCACAACACCTGGCTTGGGTTGAGTTTTATAAAAATCCTGAAACAAGGAGTCTGGAGAACTTCCATATTGGTGGAGGGTAGTGTAGCCCACAGTGGAAAGGAAACTCGCTTAACACCCTTCCAGAAGCTTACTGTGCTCTATGCGTGCCTGTTCCTAATTGTGTCTTGGAATAAAGTAGTAAACACCAGAAAGTGTTTTCTTGAGCTTAGCAAGCTGTTCTAGCAAATCATGCCATCTGAGGAGAGGACAGTGAGAATCTGATAACTTGTAACTGATCTTCAGATCAGAAATATACAGGGCCGAGAAGTTGCTACTGGTGTCTCAAGTTGGGGAGTCCTGCGGTACTGACACCTTGAACTTGCGGAATCTGAGGTGAGCCCCAGGGAGATTGTGTCAATGAAGTTGTAAGTCAAACTATTGAACACCCCGTTGATTCTAAGAATCTCAGATGGGTGTATGTGTATGATAAGAGATTCTTCAACAGTTTAATGGGTGAATTAGGATATTATGTAATAGGAACAGAATAGAGAGTCTAGGAATAGGCTCACGAAAATGTGACTGATCTTTGGTAAAGGAGCAAAGGCAATATGATGGAGCAAAGATGGTCTTTACTCAAGGTGCTTCAACAATGGGATATTGGGACCAGGGAGATAGCTCCTCGGCATAAACACCCACCTGGCAAGTGCAAGGTCCTGAATTTGATCCCTAACAAAGCACTATAGCGAAACAAAAACACAATGGGATATTTACATGCAAAAGTATGGATGTAGGCACAGATCTAACACCAAGTTACAAAAATTAGCTTAAAATGAATTCTAGAACTAAATGTGACGTGGAAGATACCTGGAAGAAAGCTTAGATTATCTTGGGGATAGCAATGATTTTTTTAGACCAAAAAACAAAAACATGATCCATGAATGAAATTAATACTGTGGTGACTAAAACTGACTAAAATTAGTATTCATACTGCCAAAGTGAGCAATAAAATTTATTATATTTTTTACAATTCCTGGGCTGGGGGTACAGAGTAGTGTTATAAGCACCTGCCTGGCAAGCACAAGGCCCTGAGTTCCATTCCTAGTACCAAAACAAACAAACAAACAATAAATAAAATTCCCTGCTCTACCAAAGCCAATGTCAAGAGGATGAGAAGACGATCTGAGGCCTCTAAAATGTAATATTGAATTATCAAAGCAGCTGCAGGACAGTAGTAACAGTTACATATATTAATGTAAAGTTGAAAAGGCACAAAAATAGCAGAGTAGAAATCAGCAGCAAAATACTGCCTCTAGGGACCCAGCATCCAGACACATGGAAAATCACCACTTGGCAAAGAAAAACAAGAAGTAAATCTCCTCCAGGAACCAGGAAGGAACTGACAGGAAAATTAGAAGCTACAGAGAAGCCATAGAAACAGATCACAGGGCGAAAAAAATGGAACCATCTGGAAGCTTCCATGGCTCCTAAGGAGTAGAACCTGTCCCTACAAACACAATACAGGCCCCAGGTTGGGAGCTCCTGGGGAAAGCAGGGTAGTCCAGCAGTGCTAGCCCCAAAGAAGCCTGTGCCATTATCAGATGTAAACCAAAGCCAACATGGGGTTTTGCTCCAAGAACGACTCCTGCCATGTGGCAGGCAGCACTCCTGCCATGTTGTCCTGGAATGTGTCTTCAGGTGGCACCTTGAGCAGGGGTTGATTACCTAAAACTGAGCCTCAACACACTGAGAAACCACTTCAGGCTTCACCATGTTACCCTCCCACAGTGACTGGGCGAGAGACAGGTGGTGAGGTCTTGGAAGAGAGCCAGTGCTCTACAGTTAGTCACACCCAGAGCGCATGACTGAGGAGGAAACACCAGCTAAAGGGATCTCCACACTCGCACCACAGTGTTTACACTGCAAGAACCACAAACCTTAGCACAAAATAAAACAAAATAAAATCAATACAAACATGAGCAGACAAGTCCAAATATGCCTCCCCAAGCTCCTAACTTCTGCAAAACAGACCCATGGGGCACGAGGCGGGGGAAGGGGGGATCATAAGCCACACAACTGAATTACGTCGAAGTTTAATGGAAGAGATTTTAAAAACAGATCAGTAAGGTGCACAATGAACTGAACTTAATAAGGTACTCAGTAAGTTTATAGAAGGCACTACATAAGCTACCAGAGCTAAACAACATGATACAGAAACATGGATGACCAATTCAGCAAAGAACTAGAGACCATGAAAAGGTTCCGCACAGAATTTAGGAGATTTAAGATTTCTCGAGAGCATCAGCAGCAGAAGTGACTGATGTGAGGACAGAGAGTGGCAGAGATGGGGCTGCCGAGACAGATAAATTACTCAGAGAGATCTTAAAAACAAAACCAGCACACCAGGGCTGCAGTCTCACCGTGTCTCTGCAGCCTCCTCCACTGCCTTGTCTCAAGGGGTCAGCCCTCAGCACAGTCTAACAGACCTTCCATGCCTCCAGCCCTCCCAGGAGGTGGGATCGTTGCCACCACCTCCCGGCAGCTGCCTCCTGGTGTAATTTCTTCCTTTGGGTGTTGCCTACACCTATAGACCTGCTTCTAGCAACACCAGCAGCAAGGCCACATCACTTCTCAGCATAACTTGCTGATGGCACTGTCACACCAACCTGAACACGCTCATCTTTTCTCCTTCCTGATGGCAGCAGCAGCTGCCTTGGTACAAGCTGCTCTCAGAAGAGGACCACAGCAGAAGGAACTGAGGGGCCTTTGGACAAAAGCCAATAAAGAACCAAGGCTGTGAAGAACCACCAGTGGCTGTGAAGCTCCCGGTCCTAACAATAACTTGGCAAGAAAATCTCTGGTCCAGACTGTGCCAAGCTCCAGGGAACACATGGATTTTAGAGTCGTCAGAGATCTTGAACCAGGGAGACCTAGTGAAGCCAACCCTAGCTTCCCTCTGCACAAAAACTCTTGGATAATAAGTGTGCTTTGTGTGAAGCCTCTAAATTCTGGGGTAACTTATGTTGTAATAGAAAAAGAAGTTCATCTTTTTCCCCCTCATAGCTGTCCCACCAAAGAATATGTTGGCAACTAATGGATTGCAGGACCTGCTTTGCGCAGACTCGCTCTCATGTAGCTCCCCGTACAGACAAGAAAAGTGAGACTAAGGCAGTAATTTTGTGCGTTTGTTAAACCCTTCAGCTATTCACTGGACACATATGATCTTCATTGTAGGGATTATTTCTGGAGACACAATGAACCAATAGGGAGAGAAAGATAATAGAGGCTTTATAGTTCTTGAAAGTTTACTTCTTTAAGTTTTAGTTTTTCATGCATGCAATCCCAGTATTCAGGAGGCTGCATCAGGAGCATCCCCATAAATGCAAGGCCAGTCTAAGCTAGATAGTGAGATCAAAGCCAACCTGAACTATATGACCAGACCTCATCTCTAAAAAGCATAAGACAGGGCCAGGGAGAGAGCTCAGCAGTCTAAACACCTGCCTGGCAAGCGCAAGGACCTGGGTTTGCCTGGTATGGCATGCCATTCTGGCCCTGCACCTTGCCTGACACTGAAACCAGGCATCGAGATGCCCACCTGTAATCCCAGTGCTGGAGAGGCTGGGACGGGAGGATCACTATGAGTCCAAGCAGCATAGCGAGAACCTGTACCAAGTAAATGAATGAATAACAACAGCCTGGCTATTTCAAATGATGCCAAATGTATATATTAATATATATGACAGCTAGCACAACCTTAGAACTGCAGAACAGTCTAGCTGTGGAGATGTTTGTGTGTAATCTCAGCACTCTAGGAGGCTGAGGCAGAAGGATTAAATCAAGTTTTAAAACCTGAAAGCAGGCTAAGGCAGGAGGATTGCAATGAGCTCAAGACCAGCCTGGGCTACAGAATTCAAGGACAGCCTTAACTCTGGCACAAAATAAAAAAAATAAACTGAAAACATAATTTGGGTAGACTTCATCTTCTTCATACCAAAGAGAAACTGACCAATGTGTATCTCATAAGATAGCTCTGAATTTTTGAATGATGGAAAATAAGCACTTGCTAGTGTATGGAGCTATGTGAGGCTCTGCACGCTGCTGGCAGGAATGTTAGATGTTGCAGCTGCTCTGGGAAGCCGCTTTGAACTTTCCTCAAGAAAAGCATAAGATTAATGTATGACCCCAAATTTCACTCCTAAGTATGTGACAAAAACATTGGAAATAGGGGCTAAGCAGATGCCTGTACCCCACTGCATACATGAGCTGGTCACAGTAATCAAAAGTTGGAAGCAACCCAGTTGTCCGCCAGCAGGTGGATGGATGAAAAGGGATGGAGCTCATGCTATGCACAGTGGAACATTACTTGTCTGAAAAAAAGAGATGAAACCCAAATAGCATGACTGGACCTTGAAAACATTATACCATAACATAAGCTGGAAAAAATAACAAGTATTTTATAATTCCATTTCTGTAAAGTTCCTAGAAGAGTCAAATTCACAGTAGAAAGTATAACAGAAGTTCCCCACAGACCCTTGGAAGATTTACTGTTTAATGGACACTGAGCTCCAATTTGACAAGACAGAAAATTCTGGAAATTCATAACTATCATGGTTGCCCCTGAAACATGCGCTAAAAGTGGTTAAAAGGTTAACAGTTTATGTTTCAACTTATTTTACACAGTAGAGAGGTAGTGGGAAGGAGGGAGAGAAGAAATTTTAGAATATTTAAGCGACTTGCTGGGCTAATGTGCTAAGAGATGCTGAAAATGTAGAAAACCAAGCTCCCTGGTCCTCAGAACCGAGGTTCTCACACTACCCCACTCCTCTGCAGTGTCACAGCCTCTGGTCACCACCTGGCACAGAGAGAAGTCGGAGCCAGCTGGTTCACTTTCCCTGGGAAGAAGGGCCCAGGCAACTCAGTTTTTCACCCTCCGCGTATGGCCATGAATGACCTGCAAGTGCCACCAGGTTGCTTTGGGGCTACAAGTAAACCATAGTGAACAGGTGAGTTTGCAGGTACAGGTTGTGTGAATAACGAGGGGCAATCATCGTATTCACTATGTATTTTTAAACTCGGTGGGCATGGAGCTGGGAGCACACTTGCGTGTGGTGTGCCCTGTCTCTCTGCCTTTTCCGGGATGTGCACTTCCTCGGCACATAGGGACATGCACAGAGCCTTGTAGGTGCTCCTTTGCACACAGAACAGCGGCCTGAGGCCTGGATAAAACACAGGCCCTTGGCCTCAGCTCAGAGATCTAGAGATGAGCTAAGACATCTTCATTTTTAAATGCACGCTCAGCTGACTGATGCATTTTGAAGTGAAAATGCAGACATTCTGAAATGCGTGGAAGCTCTCCAATCTGGACCCAGGCCTTACTAGTGCTCTGTAAACAAAACCCACCAGTGACACACATGCAGTCCAACCAGGGTGCGTTAGGGGCTCAGCTACTACAATCAGGGACACCACACAGCATGGTGCCGCTGCTGAGGACGCAACATCAAGGGAGACTTAGACGCTGCCCGCAACACGTGAGTGGGTATAGAAAGCATGCTATCTGCACCCAGTGGAGCACTACTCAGCCTTAAAGAAAGGTGCAGCCGGATCATTTGTAGGCAATGATTCACCCTGAGACCATAATGATGAGTGAAATGTCAGACACATAAGCTTAAATACACGTGGTTCTCTTATACAAGAAATGCAAAATATTTCCTCATTAAAAAAAAGCAAAATAGAAGAGAAATAGGAAGGAGGCAGGGAAAGGCACAAATAATCCCCCAAATTATCTATTCTATTGTTTTAAAAAACTCAATGTATATGCTAATTTGTTTCATTGATACTACTAAGTTTTCTTAGTTCATTGGAAAGAAAGTTTTGTAAGAGAGACTTCTCGGTCTATGCCTTGTACTCTCAGTAACATTTTGGTCGCTCCCTTGATTATGTTCCATAGCATATTAACTATTGTTATTCCCTACTTTGTGATGAAATTTTGTTTATTTCTTATAAAAGAGCTTTCACAATGTTTTCTTTATTAGTATAGACATGTATTAGATTAAAATATTTCAGAAGGAAAGACGTAGAAAGAAATTTCTCAAGGAATCCAGTTTATGTCAGGCACTTGGGGGAAAGTTCAAAATAAGCAGGTGGGCGGCCCTGTGGGCTGCTGACCCAAGTGAAGACCTGTGCCCTGCAGGAGAAATGAAGGGGTGCAGCTGCAGCTGGCGGGAAGCTGCCCGGGGAGAGGGCGCCCGGTCACCTACTGTGGGATTTTCCAGTGGTCAAAAGACTGGCTGCGGCAGACACAGGGTGGGCCGCTTTCTGCTGTGCTTTATCGTGAACACAGACTGATGGCTCAGAGGTGGCTTTGCTCAGCAGGACAGGCTGGACTAGAGGTATCCACCACCACCACCACCTCAGCTGGGTTTCCCTCACAGTATCAGCTCAGCTTGCAGCTGCAGGCTGCGTTGTCCTTTCCTCTCGTCCTTTCCACCCTCTTCCATGGTCCTGTCACTTTTCCTTGTGTCATGTTCAAGTCTGGCTCTACAGACCCAGCAAGGACCAGCCCTTGCGCACCGCCTCTGTCTGGCGAGTAAGACATGCAGCTAACCCACACTGTGCACCTCTGGGACGCCCCCCGCAGGAAGACCCAGGCAGCGCCAGCTCAAGCCTCAAGAGAAGGAGCGTGCCCCTTTACATAGCCCCCTAGTGTGTCAGAAATGCTTAGTAAACATGAAATGTGGTACTGATGGTGATTTCAGAGAAAGAGGAGGAAGTCCTAGGATCCTAAGGACCCTGGAGGAGTTCATCTAATTCTAAATCCTCAGAGAGAGGGGTTGGGGAGATAACGCAGTGGCGCAAGTGTCTGCCTGGCAAGTGCAAGGTTGTGAGCTCAAACCCCAGTCCCACAAATCAATCAATCAATCAATTAATCAATCATCAGAAAAGCTATCAGCACCTTGAAAACAGCTCCAAATGTGTCACAGTAGGGCCGGCCAGAGAGCTCAGCAGACTAAAGCGCCTGCTTAGGCAGAGCACAGTGGCTGGGGTTTAATCTCCAGCCTGCCCTGCCAGCCCGGCCCTCAGGGCAGGCTGAGACAGCAAAGGAGACTGGGCATGGTGGCGCACAGCTGGGCTGTAATCCCAGTGCTTGAGGGACTGAAAGGAGGATCACTACAAGTCTGATCTACATAGTGAGACCCTGTGGGCCCTGTACTAAATACAAAAACAAAAACAAAATAATATGTCACAGTAAAGTAAGGTCTGGCTTTCACGATTAGAGGACTGGGAAGACAAACAGAACCTGTAATTTAAATTTCTTAGGAAAATGGGATCCACTCCTTTTTAAGAACGCTAGGGTTGGGAAGGGGAGATATCGAGCCTGTCTTGGACTCAAAACTAAAGCTAATGGATTTGCACGGTGATGCAAATGGTTATAAAACTCAGATCTTTGTAAATGTAGTAAAGGTTACCATAGATGTGCTGATTGTGACTAAGCGTAAATACTTAAATTTAGGCACCTTCAATATGTTTGCATAAATCTGTTAAGAGTGTTACATCACTAAACATAAACAAAATTGGATGTGGTGGCCTATGCCTATAAGCCCAGTACCCTGGAAGGCCGAGATAGGAGGACTGAAAGTTTGAGTGCAGGCTGGGTGATTTAGCATTGTAGGGAGACTGTCTCAAAAAAAAAAAAAAAAAAAAAAAAATACTGCACCTGGATGTGGTGGTGCACTCCTGTGATCCCAGCACTTGGGAAGCTCGGCTGGACGGCTGCTGCAAGCTGCAGGCCTGCTTAAATTACACAGTGGGTTCAAGGCCAGCTTGAACTACATAGTGAGACACTGGCTAAAAGAGAAAAGGCAAGAAAAGACGAAAAGGAAAGAAAAATGCTCGGGATGGAGCTCAGTGTAGAACCCCTGGGTTGAATATCCAGTATTGGAGACATAAACAAACAAAAAACAAATAGGTAGATAAATAAACATAAAAGTAAATTTGAAAGCTTGGGATTTAGCTCAGTGCAAGAAGCCCTGAGTTTAAATCCCTGTCTCACAAAACAACAACAAAAAGAAAACAACAAAAGGTCTAGGGAGATAGCTCAGTAAAATAAGTGTTTGCCTGGCAACAAATCACTTTTGTTCATTGAAAATATGCCCTTAAACCGAGCGTGGTAATGCACGCCTATAATCCCAGCACTTGGAAGGCTGAGGCAGGAGGATTGGTGTGAGTTCGAGACCAGCCTGGGCTACAAAAGTGAGCTCAAGGCCAGCCTGAATTGCACAACCTTGCATAGTCTTTTTGAGACTGTATACTCTTTCAAAACAATCCTATTTTAAAAGGAAAAAGAAAACAAAACTCTTTTCTGAGTGCAGAATAATAGCTTATTATCTTTTTACTACCATTAATTCTTTTTTTTTTTTTTTTTACCGGCTCATCCTGCCCTGAGAGTGGGGCTGGCATGGCATATAATGCCAGGGACTGCGCAGTCCCCTGAGCCTGCCTAAACTTGCCTAAGTAGGGGCTTTAGGCCTGCTGAGTTGTCTCACCAAACCCAACTGCCATTCATCCTTGGTATCTCTGTTGTCTGGAAAGAAAGTATCATAAATGTACCAATTATAATATAAACATACCTATTATATGTCCTCTTTTAGACTTGACTTAGTCTAATCTTGTTAGCCACACTGAAGCACACAGCTACGCTACACATCACCCAAGTTCAACATGTTTTAAGATCCTCACTGGTGTATTGTAATATATACCGGTTCAATGAAATAGTTTCATAAAAGAAGCCCATATCAGGTAGAACAGTCATGGACACATATATTTTACTTTATATCAAAAATTAAAATAAAGAAAAAAATTAAAATAAAGGCTGGATGTGATGGTGTGTACCTGTTAATTCAGCACTCTGGGAGGCTGAGGCAGGAGGATTGAGAATTCAAGCCTCGCCTGAGCAACTTGGTGAGATAAGTCAGTGCTCAGGCCCTAAGTTCAGTTCCCAGGACCACATGTACCCATGAAAAATGAAAACAACAGACTTTGGCTACGCGTAGCATTTTAAACTGAAGAGTGTACCACATGTCACTTGGAAGTGTCTTTCTAAAAGTCAGAAGACTGGAAATATGGTCCTTTCATTTCATTTGCCTTGGTGCCATTTACTTATTTGTTTACCAAGTTGCTGATCCAACTCCTCATTGTGAGGAGTTGGTACACATATATGTGACACCTCTTGGTCTCATTTAGAAATGTGCAGGAAAAAATAAGAAACTTAATCACCAGCTTACACTGAGGAGGGCCTGGAAGTGGATATGCATAGAGCTCACAAGGCTGAGGGACACAGAAGTGGCTTTGCAGATCCGTCCAGCATGTGTGGTCTTGCCTGGCTTCTGACCAGTTTTCCAAACATATTCAACATGGGATCTTTGTCTTTCTAAGCCCCAGAAGTCTTGAGTCTCTTAACTGTCTATACAGCAAACTAGAGCACAGGTACTTTATTATTAAAAATATATGATCCTGTGACCCTGTATAGCCCTTCATTTCATGGCATTGATTGACTGGTTGATTGATTGCATTTATGGTACCAAGGATTGAAGAGCTAGGGCCTCGTGCCTGAGATGCAAGTGCTTTACCTGTGAACTACATCTCCAGGCAGTTTTTATTTTTTATTTCAAGACAGGGTCTCCCTAACTTGTCCAGCACCTGAGATTTAGGAGATGGGCTACCAGATCTCACTGTCCTAGTTTTGAAGGTTAGGTGACTTGTTTATATAATTATTGAGAATGGCAAATTCTCCATCAGCTTTATTCAGTGAACACAACCAAGAACAATACAGAAGTAAAAAAATATCCTATCTAGGAGAAGGACAAAAAGGTGCTTCAGAGGCACAAATGGACTGCTGGAATTTACATGTACACATGCGGTGCAGATGTGCGTGAAATCAGATGACTTTCCCGCACACACATCTGCAATGGCTCTGGAAAGCAGAGAGGTTATGAAATAGCATCACAATGAGGATGGCATTTTAGGTGCAGTGTTTTTCAGGTTTCATGTGCCATGGTTTCACTCAGTCTGTTCATGTATTTAATTGCCTTCTGCTATTACTTTAAATGCAAGGAATCCAGCCAAGCACTAGCAAATCAAAACGATTACACTTGCTTGTCTTTAAATGAGAACAGAGCCTGCTAAGTAGGGTCAAGTTCACTCTTTGCCTGGCGCATGTCTACCCTGCCCTTTCAACAACCTGCCTCAGCCCACCAACATGGGCAGGAGGGGGGGCTTGGGGCATTGGTCAGGTAAACCAAGCCCCTCTAAATAACTCACAGGCAAAAATGGGTTTTCTACAATGCAAAATGTTTGCCAAGCTACATTGTTTGATTGAAAGCAGCATTTAATTTACTAGAAAAATAGTTGCTCAGTACTCTCTTATATTAGTTCATATTCATGTGAAAATGTGTGTGCTATTAGTCATAGAAATGAAAAGAATGAGGGCCTGCCTGATAGCTCAGTGGACTAAAGTGCCTACTTGGGCATAGTGCCATGGCCAGGTTCCATCCACTGCATGCCCTGCCAACCCCACCGGCGGGACACACTGAGACAGCCATTGAGATTGGGCGTGCTGGCACATGCCTCTAATCCCAGCACCTGGGAGGCGGAAAACAGGAGAATCACTACAAGTCTGATGTGTGTAGTGAGACCCTGTAGACCCTGTCCTAAACACAAAAAAGGGGGAAAAAAAAAAAAAAAGAAAGAAAGAAATGAAAAGAATAATTAAAAATATGTGGAAAGATTGAATCACTTGAGAGTCATAGGTGGAGAATTGTTGCAATGGCGTTTGAGCAGCACTAAATAGCAGAATGTCTAACTTAAAAAAAAATGCAAGTTTTTGTATTTCTGACTTTTATTGCAGAGGTGAAGCGTTGGTAGAGAACTGTGAGTGGACATCTATTCTCCCACACCAGGCATCATCACTCTTCAGTTGTTAGCAGCGTCAACTTGCCTCACATCTCTCGACATCCACCCCTCTTGTGGTTCTCCTGTTCACCAGTATGTTTTTTTCTCCATTTCATAATGTCCTAGCTACAAGTTTCTGCTTGATTAATTCATTAAACACCATTCTTTCATACATATGTGTGTATTGGGAATGGAACCCAGGGTTTTTGCACTTAGCGATATCTGAAGCCTTTTAAAAAATTGTTTATGTTTTGACAGAATTTCACTAATTACTAAGTTACTTCAGGCTGGGTTGAAACTTTTAGTCTTCCTGTCTCAGCCTCCCAGAGTGGTGGGGAATACACGTGTGTGCCACCATCCCTGATTCAACATAATCCTTCTCGTTATATAGAATATTCTCAGGGCGGAAGTACAGCTCAGTGGTAGAACCCTTGTGTAATATACATGAAGTTTGATTGCAAGCACTGCATAATGTAAACATATTGAATGTTCTCTTTTTTCTTTATGTCATTATACATTTTTATCCCTTATGGGAGAAGCTCACATTTCAAGTTTTAACATGAAGGTTAACATACACACACACACACACACAATCTGGATCTCTAAATACTCCTTATCTTTTTTTTTTTTGGACACTTTTGGAAACATAACTATCTGACCATGACGTTTTAGTATGCTTTGTGATACCTTCATCTTAATTATAAACAGAGTATCAAGGTTTGTCTACCAAACTTGGTTTATGGAATTACAATTCAGTCCTAAAGTGAACAGCAGTAATTGATACTATAAGTTGTCATCAATCACCTTGGGGTGGAGCACCAAACCCTAACCCATCCCTCTCAGGAAAGTCTCTGTCCATCCCATGTGTGCTTGCCATGTGACCTGTATTACCCATTTAATTAATGGTACCCTGGTGACTATACTTGTTGTAGTCTTATTGGTTGGCCAAAGTTTTGTCCCACCTCACACCCATTCTATAATTTGCCATGGAATCAATGACCTAAGTGACTCTATGTGTAATCATATTGATTAGTTATAGTCCCACCTTAAGCCCACCTCACCTCATGGCTTTGTTCAATAAAACACCCTTGAGAAATGAGTCAGCCATTAAGCCACTTTCTGGGCCCCTTTCTGTCCTCTCAGTAAGTTCTTCCTACTCTTAAAAAACAAAATCCAGCTCTAAGATTATCTTAAAGCAAAATAAACAACTTAGCGAGGCAGTGCACACTTGTAATCCTGCCTCAGGAGCTGGGGCAGGAAGATCACCACAAGCTCAAGGCCAGCCTGAGCACATAATGAGTTTAAGGCCAACCTGGGTCATATAGGAAGACTCTGACTCAAAACAAAAAATAAAAAACAAAAAAACAAGTGATAGAAAAAATATTCGAAAATGTTCTGAAAAGAAGACCAAAGAGGTTCTTTTTAAAGTGAATTAAAAATTGCTTATTGCATATTCATATTTTTAATTTTTTGTTGATCCCATACTGGCTGCTCGTGTTGGGTTTGTGGTTTTGTTCCTGACCGAGGCTCATCTGGACCTGCATGTGTTGGAAAAAGTTCCAGAATGTCTGGGCTGGAGACCAAAAAAATGAATTGTAGGAATTAAAAATCTCCAGGGACACTCTGGTAACGAAGATGCAGATGAATTGATCGTAAGGGCGGCCTGCTTGCCTGTGCCCCCGGCTGCTGTTAGGAGCTCTCTCTGGAGGACACCTATCCGCCTTTGATACCAAACGCCTCTGAAAGTATCTGTGCTATCTTAGGAGGCAACAGTTTTAGGCTCATCTTAATTTTTCTTGGGCCCAGACAAAGGATATTTTGAAAAAACTCAGTTCTCTTAAAGTGAGTATAATACTAGAGAAAAACGATCACATTCACAGATTCGAGAAATGTCATGGCTTGGGTCTGGATGTTCCCCCAGGCCTCATGGGGTCACAGGAAGGGACTTTCAGATGAGGCTGGACCTAGGGAACACAATGCTGTGATTAAGGTGTATGGTGCTGGGATTACGGGTGTATGATTGTTAATTAGTCCACTGAGTGGCTGACCATAGTTCAAGGTGGGATTAAGAGTACCCCACCTTAGATGTGTACAAAACATAAGGGGCAAAAATAGGGTCGTTTCTTGTCCCTCCCTCCCTGCTTGACAACTTTGCTGGCTTCTGCCCACCACGGTCCGCTTCTCCTATATGATGTCCTCTGCACTACCCCCCTGCTTTAGAGCCAGCCAGCTATGCACTGAAACCTCTGCAAACTGGGAGCCAAATAAACCTCTCCTTCTTTAACCTTGGCTGTCAGGTATTTTGTCTCAGCAATGAGAAAAGTAACCAAGACCAGGTTTCACATAACTTATGGAATGAGGAAGAAAGACATCAGACAGGACACTACTCAAATTATTATGGCAACAGCAATAATCTTTTAAAAAAGAATAAAGAATTCATGTGAGTGTTTTCAATTTAACCTCAGATGAAGTTTTTTAAAATGTTTTGGTTTGTGTTTAGATATGCCCGCAAAGCCTCATGGGATCACAGGGCTCTCAGGTGACTGAATCTAGAGTACGTGATGCTGGGATGAATGGTGTGTGATCCAGAGGGCAGGGCACTGCTTGGTTTAGCACATTCTGGCTAGGAGGGCTAGAGTGCCGCACCCACCCTAGGGCAGGTAGCCTGATGACAATGCAAGGGACAAGAAGAGGCTTGTCTCCCCCTTTACGCTTTTGCTGTCTTCCACCGCCATCAACTGTTGTCCTCTCCCTTGTGCCGCTATGCCCTGGAGCCAGCTGACATGGACTGAAACTTTTATAAACCATGAGCTAAATAAATCCTTCCTTCTTTAATGTTGAATGTCAGGTATTTTGTCTCAGCCATGAGAAATAAGACAGTGTAATTATGTTATGGGACCTTATTTTCCATTTTTGCTGAGTAGAGAGCTCCATTTTATTTTAATTTTAACATGGCACATGACATTGTCATCATTGTCATTTAGAACCACCTTGTTTGTTAATTTTTTTTTTTTTTTTTTTTTGGCAGGACCGGGGTTCAAACTCACGACCTTGTACTTGCCAGGCAGGAACTTGTGCCACGGAGCTATCTCCCAAGACCCTCTGTTAATCTTTATATTGTCTAATGTCTCACATTTTCTTTTTGTATTTCTCTTTTAAAAAATATTTTCAGGGCTGGCGAGATGGCTCAGCGCTCTAAAGTGCCTGCTTAAGAAAGCTTAGGCAACTGCAGGGTCCCAATGCTGCACCAGCCCCACCCCTAGGGCAGGCTGAGCCGGCCATAAAAAAATAAAATAAATTTTCAGTGTAAGGAACGAAACCTAGGCCCTTCACACTGAACTATATCTGTAGCACTTTTTATTTTTAACTTTGAGGCAGAGTCTTTCTAAGTCACTAAATTGCCTAGACTGGGCTCAAATTTGTGATCCTTCTGTCTCAGCCTTCCAGAGTGCTGGTGGTACAGGTCTGTGCCACCATGCCTGGCTGTTTTGAATTTTTCTTCTTGTTCCTCTTTTCCATCTTCCTCTTTTCATCCTCACCCTAGGTGTTCTGGAATTGCTTCCATGTTGTGTGGGTTCATAGAGGCCTCTCTGCCCTTTGTCCCCAACACTGACTCCAGCAGCCTTGAAAGATTAAAAAAAAAAAAAGCCCACCCTCCCTCAATGCCACAACCACAAATCCAGCCTGGGCCAACAGGCAGAACCTGTGGCCACCGTAGTTCACACCAATGGCACTTGATGGGCAAATTATTGGTTCTCTAAAAGAAGCTTCCTTAATGTTCTTTTAAATTGATTTTCTGCTCATATGCTTGTGCCAAACTACAAATATGCTTGTTTGCTTTCATCTTGGAATTCTAGAACTGAATTCCAATTTAGAAGTCCTTGGATGTATAATTACTATGTTGGTGTTGCACAACTCCAACTGATCAAATTCAGCAAAAATAATCTAAAAATAAAATCAAATTATATAGCTGGGCATAGTGGCACACAGCTCCCAGCACTTGGGAGGCTGAAGCGTAGTGAGTTCAAGGCCAGCCTGCAATGCGTAGTGAGACTCTGTCTCAAAACAAAAGCCAAAATGAAACAAAAGCCCAAATTATGTTTATAAAAAAACTAAATTATAGCCAAAAGCATTAGCAAGTGACATTAAATGATGCAATTACAGAATTCTCTTCTTAAAACACAGTTTTTGAGCCACCTAACTTCTACATAATGCTTCTTATCCTTGAAACCATTTCATCAGACAAAAGCTCCACTGAATTGTATCATATTTCCATATTTCTTGTACATATTCCCCAAACAGAATTATGTGAATTTTCCAGACACGTTGGCCCACCCAGAAAGACTTGCCATCCAAGATTTTTTTTAACTCAGCAAATTACAGCTGCTGAAAGTTTCAGTACAACATATCCAGATGGGTTTTTTTTTTTTTGTTTGTTTTGGTTTGGTTTTATACAGTCTTTTTGTATTGCCCATGTTGGCCCCAAATATCTGGGCTCCAACAATGCAGCTTGGCTCTTACAGGAATTCTTTATAGATTCACATATTACATCACTACTCCCCATGTTACAGCTTGTAGCTAGATGCCCCCCTCCCCCGCCCCAGAGCCTCATATGCTTCTAGGCAGGCCTTAGGGGATAGCTGAATCAAAGAGGCTGACAGCTGACTTGCCCTCAGGAAACAGGGTCCAACTGAGAGACACAAGTCAGGGCATGATCTACCTGCCTCCCGGGCTCACTCCTTCTCTCTCTGCTTCTGGTCACCATGCTGTGTCGCCATCCTCCACCCTAGTCCTGGGACCATGATGCTTATGCTTGGAGCCAGCCAACTTTGGACTGAAACTTCTAAAAGCTTCCAAAATCCCTCTCTCTCTCTCTCTCTCTCTCTCTCTCTCTCTCTCTCTCTCTCATGGCAGCTCAGCCTACCTGGGTGGGGGGGGGGGCAGGGCTGGCACAGCATGGGGTGCCAAGAATTGAACCTTGCCTAAGCTTGCCTAAACAGGTACTGTACTCCCCTGAGCTATCTTGCTAGCCCTCTTCCTTTATTTTGAGGAAGCAGTGTATAATGTCCCAATGACAAGGAAAATAATTAAGACAGATTTGGGTGTAAGAGAAGTGTTGTGACTACCTGTCCAAATGGTTTTAAAAGCTCTTAGTATGGGAGGCGTTCAGAAAGGTTGAGAAATACATGCTAGAGAAGCTCTAGAACATTGTAAACAGAGCTCAGTGAGTTCTACTGCTCAGACCTCAGAAGTTGAGGATACTGATAGAAATGTAGACTAGAAAGAGCAGCTTAAGGTTTCAGTCGGAAGCAAGGACCGCCCTGGTAGTTAGGCGAGAGATCCCAGGGTCAAGCACAGGAAAAAGTAATCAGAGACATTGTAGCTTTTCAGAGCTATGTCTTTAATATGGAATCAGTGTGAACAAGGGTGGCCCTGATTGGTGTATTTGTGGCTGGGATCTGATGACTTTAGTAAATCTAATTGGTTCTAATTACTTTCAAGTGGGTTTCTCTTGGCTTTCCTAGCAAATAATCACGCTGTCTACAAGGAGTGATGGAGTCCCCTTTCTCCAACAATTCTCCATCTCTTAACTCTCCTTGTCCTACTGAATTCGCTGGAGCAGTCACTCGTAGGTTTAGTAGCCTGACTGATTATTATACTCCATCTTTGTTCCTGAATGTTTCTATTTCACCATGAAATATGGTATTAGTTCTGTTTCTCTTTTTGGTATATTATTTTTATTAAACTGAGGAGCTTTTTTCTATATTTAGGATATTAAGATTTTAACTATTGCTCTCAAATCAGGAATTGTGTTACATTTCACACCATGCTTTTAAGCATTTATTAAAGTAAAACATGTCTTCCCCCAGCCCTGCAGTACTAGAGATCAAAACCAGGGCCTTTCCTCCATGAGGAGCCAGTACTCTGCCACCGAGCTATGTGCCCAGTTCATTAAAAATGTTGCACCATTTTATGTAACCCAACAAGTATTTTTGAATGTTCCAGGGCCTAAGTTAGATCTTGGGTAGTTAGTGAAGGAAAGAAACCTGTGTGTAAGCCCCTGCCCTCATCAAGCGAGCTTTCTAAGGGGTCCCAACCCGTCTGCTTCTAGGTCATGTTTTCTACATAGAGGCTGGAACAAACACACCATAAAGGTCTTCCTGGAGCCGCCCTGAGCAGAAGCACATCCTACAACAGCCCAGTGACAGAAACTGACGGCCTACTTGTCCATAGAAAACAATGCAGCCATGAAAACACTGAGGTGAGCTGGCCATGGGGCCACCTTGCTGTGGTCTCTGCCACTTGGGAAGCTGAGGCACAAGGACCAAAACAATTAGAGCCCAAGCTGAGCAGTTTAGCTGCTTATAAAGAGCCTGTCTCCAAACAAAGGAAAACTAAAGGGGGCTGGAGATGTAGCTCAGTGCGAAGGTCTTGGGTTCAATCTCTAGAATAGAAAAAAAAGACTTGAGTTCGTGTGTTTTACCATGAGGTGTCTAAAATGAACTCATGTTTTAGAAAGTGCACCCTGAAGGAGCCTTTTTTAAAGTTTACAGACTGTGATATAGGTGCACGGAAAAATAGAGGAGGGACACGAATTCCATCGTCTCTGCGGGGACCCTTCCAGGGAGGAATTAGGAATGGGAAGGAGGGAAAAGAGCCCCCCCTACACATTTTTGAACCGTTCGAACCATTTGCAATGATAATTTATTTGTGTATCATTTACATAATTTTAAAAACAGAGGGGAAAAAATAGCATAGCATTGCTACAAAACCAGCAAAATTTTGACAGATGGGTTTGTCAGAGCTTCCAGAGGAAAATGCAAGCACCGGGAAACAACGCTAGAGAACAAGTATCAGGTCAACACCCTCAGTTAATTAAAACCAAGGAAGAAAGGGGTGGGAAGGTAATTTAAATAATTAGAATCTACAGCTAAAGCAGGAGGGGGGGCGGTACCCACAGCCCGCTGCCACTGTGATTGCGGAACCCACTTTGTCCAAGTCCGGGGTCACCAATGCTCGCTACAGCTCTATTTCAGGGGCCCTGGAAGACAGCCTTTCACTTCCAGACCCAAAGGGATCAAAGCCAGCAATTGAAGTGTCGCAGGACAAAGTCGGCAGGAGCCAGAAATGAGGAGAGGAGAAGATCAAGAGGCCAGCACTGTGTGCATGGCCCCGGGTTTTTATTCTAGCCTGGTGTGTTTTGTTCTTATTTAATTTTATTATTTATTTATTTATTTTTAATACATGATTCTCAGGCAAAATGAAAAAGCCCGGGGGCCATGGATGGAGTTTCAGGAGAAGGCCTGAGCTGCTAGAGCCGGATCCCTGTGGCAGAGCTTCTGCAAGCAAGAGCCGGTGAGCCCGCAGATAGCATGGGCTCTTGGGGAGCTGAGCCAGGGGTTCTAAATTCAAGGAAACCTAGGGAGACCCTGTCTCAGAACAAACAGGACTGGCGACGCAGCTAAGCATCCCCTGGGGAGGGGGTTGCACTGCCCATCACCGCAAAAATACAAAGGCGACACGAAGCTGGAGAGGGAAACCAGAGCTGAGGGCTGCATGTTTACATCAAAGTCATTTGACCTGACTGTGAGAGCAGGGACTTGAGAGGACGGAGGTAGAGGACAGGAAGTTGCCCACGCAGGAGGGCCCAGGCCTCCACCTAAGGGCCCCCAAAAGGAAACGACAGCCGTGGGACTGCTCCCAGCCTCGCCCAAGCAGAACACCCCGAGCCTAGCGGGAGGTCTGCGGCCATGCATTGGGCCTCTGAGCAGGTGGAGGCAGCCGCAGAGGCTTGTGCTAACTGGATGAAGGCCAGGGGCAGGCGGAAATGGCTCATTGTGACTGCCAAGAAGCCATATTACGGAAAAGCAGGGCGTTGGCCTTCCCGGGCTCCGAAGGTTAGTACAGAAAGGATGAGTCACTGGTAAATAGTACAAATAATGAATTGAAAGGAAATGGGAAAGGGAAAGGAAAGGGAACAGAGGCTGAAGTCCAAGTGGAAAAGCCCGCAACTCGGTGAGGTGTCAGGTCTTGGAATGAGAACCCCGCCCAGCTAGGCGAGGAAAACTCCCCAGGCAGAGCTGTTGCTCACACCTGCGGTGCATAGCGTTAACAGGAAGCTACCAGCTGCCCCCCACACTTCAACCTGCAGAGAACTGATCTGAAAACACACACACACCCCTGTATCCAATACCATCCTATCTGGCAGCCCCATATCCCTACTCAGAGACCCAATATTTTGCATCCCCCTGCCCTAACTAAACTCCCTTACAAAACAAGCTGTCCCAAGCTGTGACCCCTTGCTCAAAGTCACAGTCTTTTCACCCTTTGTCCAGCTGCATGAGATCTGCAATAAATCCTCACAAGCTGCTTAAACTCTGCCTACCTCAGTGGTCTCAGCTGTGCCTGAGTTTACCCTAACATCTGGTGCTGAAACTTGGGAGGTTGAGATCCCCTCCTGGGACATCCAATCCCCACCCCCCACCCCCCCCC